>HE671384.1:195213-225934 GCA_000313835.2 Heliconius melpomene melpomene
ACCGCCACGTATATAGTTCTCACTATCTCGCTGTTTAGTCCCCAAGTTACCTTTGCCGCGCACGCCAGTTGCTTGTATATATCTGCGGCTTTTTTGCAGGTTGCCGATACATGCGCGTTGAAGGTTAACTTGGAGTCAATAATGAGCCCTAGGAGCTTTATCTCCGAAACCAGGCTAAGCCGAGTGCCGGACATGTAAATTTCGAGGGTTTCATATTTGAGTTTCTTCGTGATCACCATCGCGTGAGTCTTGTGCGCGGCAAATCTCAATTTATTTTGTTTACTCCAGTCCTGCACTTCAGCTAAGGTGGTCTCGGCTTGGGTTTTTAGCTCACTAGGGCTGTGGCTAGAGAATGCGAGAACCACATCGTCCGCGAAGGCCTGGCAGTGTATCCCCATGGTTGCCATTTTGGATAGCAGTGAGTCCAGGATAAGGTTCCAGAACGTCGGTCCGCCGATGGATCCTTGGACGCAACCCTTCGTGGTGCCCTTCTCACTGGTTACTCTGGCGTAGTTGACAACGACTTTTCTATCCTGCAGGTATGAGGCCACCAACGCGTACAGGTTTTTGGGGCACCGTTTCCGCACCAGTTGATGTTTCAATGCTGGCCACCACGCATTGTCGAAGGCACCCTCTATATCTAGGGAGACGAGGAGTACTATTTTCTTCTTCTGTGTCGTCTTTCTTTTTATATGGTGTAGCAGGTCGTAGAGGGCGTCTTCTGTTCCCTTCTGTGGCATGAAACCATACTGGCTCTCGCGGTCCTGAAAGGTGCAAAACTCCCTCCAACTCTGGGTGGCAGCCTCTGTTGCTGATATATGATATAGATTATTATAAGTATAGATGTTCCTGTCAATATGCCAAATCGCTAGTTTGCACAAAAATAATACCTAATTAAGATTAAAGTTTCGTAGATTAAAAGTCTACCCAACACTTAAAATCGTAAAATAATTTATTTTTCAACAAAAACAAAAACCGACTTCAAATAACGAACTAAAAAGTAAAAAATAGTTTTAAATTTTTTTTTAATCATTTCTATATGGGAAGACTAAATATTTTATTTCTGTTGATTTTTTCAAAAAGTACTATAACAATTGAATATATTACTGTTTTAAACTCCAGTTTAATAAATTAAATAACTTTAAACATAAATAAATACTTAAACTTGTCAAATTGAAATTTTCGTTTAATATTTTAATGATTATTTATTTAAATAACGCACACGATAAGTAAAATGCTAATAAATAACAAATGTTTAATAGATTTCAATCTCGTATTTTAAATCTAAGCCAGTGTCCGCCATCTAAGAGCGGGTTGGCCGAGCCGGCGGAGAGGCGGGCGGGGAGGCGCGTGCGCTCCGACGGTGACACCTCGAATTGCAGTAGGATCTGGTAAAGGAGGGACTTGAGCTCGCAGAGGGCGAATCTTGATCCTGGAGGAAACAAATTGAAATATAATCATCGTCGGGTTCTAATTGCATACGCAATGGTAATGAGTTCTCACTGGGGGCAATAATTTTTTGTTATTTTTTTCGGGCTCATAAAATATTAAACGCGGTGTTAATTTAAGGAAAAGGCAGAATTGTATTTAAAAATTGTGGTCGGATCAGCTCAGACGAGGCACGGCGTTGGATAACGCCGTTTAACAATTGCTAATTCGAATAAAAAGTAAGTAAAGAGTCCTAACATATATTTTTGTTAAAGTAGTGTTTGTGTGTACTTTTTTGTGTAAGTTGTTTTAAGAGACATATGAAAAAAATACAAAAAGAAAAATATGAGTAATTAAAAGTAAATGTTTTTTTTCAAGTAAATTTCTAAATTGGTCGTGTCAAAGTATTTTATAGGATTTTTTTTATATACAAATATAATAGACTATATCTGAAAGATTCCCACTTTCAAATTAGTAAGTACGCCTACAGTCTTAACTACATATTAGACTATTAACCTCAAAAATTCAGCTTTGCTAAAATGATGTAGATCTGGCGGCTCCGGGATCTTGGGCTATAAGCGAATATTTACAAAAACAATAACACAATAGCATATTATCATCATTATTGAACTTCGATACTTTTTATCGTCATTTGCCGATTATAATCATTAATCACTTTATTAATAACTAGCGGACCCGGACGCGGCTACGCCTGCTTGAAATATGAGAATATAATTTCTATAGAAATATAATTTCAATCTAGATGAAATGCTAAAAGTGACTATTATATTATATTTATTTTCATAAGGATGAATATCAAAATGACGCGGTAGCGAACGCGGTCGCGTAGCGACGACGGTTGTTATTAACATGGCAGGATAAATTGCATGTCAAATTAGAAAGTATTTTAATTTATTAGTATATATGTGTAATGTAATGTTATATAGCCTATAGCACTTCTGAAGAATGCAGCTTTCATACAAAACAAAAACAAAGTAAATCGATCCAGTAGATCCAGAGATCTTAGCGTTCAAACAAACAAACAAACAAACAAACTCTTCCGCTTTATTATATTAGTATAGATGCAAGATCTGTATGCGTCATATGAATTTAATATTTTAAATACTGATAATATTATTTTGATATCAAAACAATGAAAATCTATAATATTATTTATCTTAACCTTGAGCATTTTTTGTAACGTTAGAATGTGGTTTTTAGTCGACTGATATATATGATGGTTGTAGGTTCTATTCCCATTCGAAACCAACTTAGTGCTTCACTATTCCTCAAAAAGTAGCTTGCCTTAGCCTTAAAAATACTTACCAATACAATTCCTAGGGCCAACACCAAAAGGCATGTATGCCATGGGGTTGATTTTATGTTTATTCTCTTCTGAAAACCTCTCAGGATCGAATTTAGGGGGGTCAGGGAAGTATTCTGGATCGTGGTGGAAGTTCCATACAGGGATGGTAAGCAGTTCACCTTTTTTTACCTATTGCATTAAAAACAAAAAATATTAAGTCGCTGACGCAGTCGTGGCGCAGAGTCACCTTTGTTATGATGCGACCATGAATAACTTACAAAATGGACTTTTAAGAACACCAAAATTAAGGCGTTAATGACTTTACAGCTTTGCTTGCTTTGGCGTTATCACTTAATCTGGGGTGGTACTATTTTTTTTATTATGCGACTATGAAGCAGTGGTGGCTAATAAGCGTTTGACTAGATGTGACTGTGTTTCGTTTCACCATCACGAAGGGTTATTTATTTATTTTTAACTTTATTAGTTTTCTAATAGTTTCTAAAGACTGACTGTTAGGTTTACCCATGTTGTAATCTTTGACACAGATTCGGTCCAAAGTTAATAATGGAGGCCATAACCTTAAAATCTCTAGGAACAAAAGAAATTTATATGTTATCCTAAAGCTATACTTAAAATAAAACGTACCATAAAATTTTAATCTAATTTATCTTTATTTTGCAGAGGGAAGTATGTAGGTGTGAATAATCAACAATATTCATTTACTATTATATAAGAGGACAAAAATTGACGGTCAAAACTTCCTTTTCCTGCAAATAAAACAGTAGCTCACCTGATGTCACCATATCCATATAAGTCATGTTTTGTATCGTATTAAAATTCAATTTGCCATTATTCTTAACATCTTGCTCTTTTATCTCTTTTACCAATCTGTCCTGTATTTCAGGATGTACGGCCAGTTCGTGTAATGTGAAGGACATCGCTGTAGATATGGTTTCGAAGCCCGCGATGAAGAACAATACTGCTTGAGCTATTAAGTCATTGTCAGACCAATCTAGAAAAAAAATAAAAGGAGAAAAAAAAAGGATTTTAAATACTGTTTTTACAAAACAAATAAAAATATAATACAACAAAAGTAACAAAGAAAATAAACGAAGATCGAATAATTAAAATTTTAAGTGTTTTCGAAACATATAGGCCGTCGTGGCGCATTGGCGCAAGCGTGTGACTGTAACGCGACGGTTGTGGGTGCGATCCCCACTCGAAGAAGTGATATATATATAATTATTTAAATATAAACAATATCGCTCTGGTGTCAAAGCTGTAGGCAAAGCGCGGCCTTGAGTCTTGCCCCCCAACACGCAATGCCTCCAGAAGTCGGCAGAAAGTGGAGAATGGAGTGTCTTAACACTAGGTTCTCTCTGCCTACCCTGCTATGTATGTGCTACAGAGTGAAGCTGATTAAATAACATATTATATGTCACGTTCATGAGAGAAACAGCTTTCAAATTCTATTATAATTAACATTCTACATGAATTTTGAATTAAAACTATTTCAAATATACCTCTATCAACAGATTTCTTGCCGACGGCTGACTCTTCAACGGTAGCGAATCCAGTGTCCTGATCACTTCCTACTTTCTCTTCATGAGCGAGTCGTCCTGTAAGCAAAATATTAGCACATTATTGAAGAATTTATTTTAGAACTTTCTGGACCTAACCAAAATTGAGAATGTTGCTTAAATTGATATAACTTTCTTAATTTTGAACTGATCGAAATAAAATAAGAACTAAATAAATAGAAGTTTCCCAAAATACAATAACCGCATTTAAATCAGTTAAGCCGTTTCTTGTTGATTAGCGTGAACAAACGCACAGACAAACAGACAAACCGATAAATTAAAAAGTGCCCACGATGTTCTATATTATATTTATAAATCTTATTTATATGGTACTGTATATAACAACAAGTGTTGGGTGATTGTTATCTAAAGTAGTTGAGTATGAAACTTCTATATTTCTATATACAATGACTATACAAACATAACTTATTATTAATTGTCTATATTATAATGTTGTATTCTTAGCAGTTGAAATAACATATTTCCCCGATTGGAAGCTTAAAAAACAAACCTTTCTTGGCTTCCATGAGAAGATGAATCATGTCTGGTCTGATGATGTTCTTCATCTCTCTGTTCTTCATGGTATTTGTTACGAGGTCGATGAAGAAGTCCTTCGCACGGTTTGGTAAAAGCGTGAGCTTCAGATACTATAAGTAATATGCGCCTTAATATTATTTCTAATTTCATATTAACATTACCTTCAAGCTTTAATTCTTCAATTACTGAGTAAAAAACTGAGATGGCACAAATACAACTTACAAAATTTGAAATTTGCCATGTTGGTACTTTAGGAGCACTAAATTAGGATTTGTTTTTGTTTATTTTATTTTACTAATCAACTTAATATTTAAAAAGGAATAATATAATTATCAAAAACAAAATTCCGACTGCATTAAATTAAAAAGAAAAAATATATATTTTACAAAATTATTATAACATGTCGTTATCACGTAAAACTATCCGTCCGTAAATCGAATTTACAGACAACTAGTTTTTTTTTGTTTCTAATTTACGATATAGAAGAATAATGCTACCTACCTTAGCAAGAGCTGGAGCAGCGGCAAGTATGAAGATAATCAAAATTTGACGGAACTTAAAGGTGGCAACTAATTTGCCCATCTCATAGAACTTGTTCTCTTCATCAGTATGAGAATCTACTTTGAGACCGAAAGCGCAAGACGCGATGACGTCGTTGGCGTAACGCGTTGTTAGATCTTTGCAATCCACGTTTATATATCCAGCTGGAAAGAATAGATTATTAAATTATCCTTTTACAATTACAATTGTAGTATTATCCGCACACAGCAGCATAGGCAGAGGAAACCTAGTGTTAACGAACTCCGTTCCCCATTTTCCACCGAATTCTGGAGGTTTTGCATGTTGAGTGGCGGAACACAACGTGAATTTTTGTCTCGAAACCAGAGAAGAGAGAAGAGAGAAGAGAAGAGAGAGAGAGCGAAGAAATGAAAATATACATTTAAAGAAATATTCCTCCTTCCCTTCCATTCCTTTCATTTCCACGAGTGAGCAACGAGCCAAAGCCAGTTGTGTTTACAGTCACACACTTGCGCCATGACTGGCTTTAATATTAGTTAGGCAAATCCAGAAATAATAAAGATTTCGGAAACAGTATGGATAATGGTTATAGGAGAAGTAATATTTTGCTTACTCTTAGATTCGCTGATCTTCTTCTTCAGTGCTTTCATCATCTGGTCACCAACTTCCTCCATGAAGGGCACCATCAGCTTTATCTTGGAGCTTGTGAATGCGGGGCTCAGAGTTGACCTCATATCTTTCCATTCTTCGCCTGGGTGATATTAAATAGAACATGATTTTTTTCGCAATTTTGGAACAAAAAATATTTGAATATAGTGTCGTGTGATGAAAACATATTGTTCTAATTAGCTAGGGACTTGCTTCAGCGATTATTAAATTACTTATAGAATATATTTTATATACTATTTTATATTAGATTGTAACTCATTTATAAATAATTTAGCTGAAGTGTTTGTTTGGTTTAACGAATAAATCTCAAGAATTAAAAAAAAAATCTTCCCGTTAATTGTTTTAATGTGACCCTCGTGCACTGTAGTAAGTGCCTCAAGTAACTTACCTACCTGAGTACTTTAGAATGTGTTGTACACAACTCTGAGATTTTCTTTTGACCACTGGCAATGCCGCAATAGTAATAATACGTAACAGTATAAACAAAGAATATAAACAAGAATGTATATTACCATTTAAATTGAATAAATTCCTGGCAAACAGTGGCTCTACTTTTTCATCGGTAAATCCTCTGTGATCTATGAAATATTCGAAATCTTTAATCGTGACTTTCTTTACTAGTTCAAGGTCGCGTATCATTATGTTTGGTCTAACGAACTCGTATCTGCCAATAAACCTAGAATCAAATATTTCTAATTAAATCTAAAACAGTTTACTCAATACGCTTTCCAATACGCAATGCCAAAGTGTCTCCTAACCTTTCATCTTTAAAAGTATTGTAAAACGTGTCCCAATGATCACCCAAGTTGTTTTGCCGCAGTATAACGCTAGCCATGTTGCCAAATAAAGGCACTGGTTTGAGTTGTTTTACTCCACTGTCACTGAATCTGGAGTACACCTTCTTGAAGTACAGTACTATGACTGTTAGAAGTACCGCCGACCATATCAGGAACAACATCTAAAGAGAACATTTTCTTTAGAAATTTATATTTTTTTAATGTCGTGGTGGCTGCTAACACCACATTAAACAAATAAGTAACATAAATAGTAGCATATATGTTATCCTGATGTATTTATTACATATTTATACAAGCTATATAACCGTGAAGTTGACGCCAGTCGTGCAGGAGCAGTGCAGGGGCGCGAGCGCGTGACTATAAACGCGACAGTTTGGATCGATTGATTCGTGCTCGAGGAAACTAAATACTTAGTATTTCCATTTCCTCGACGTTGTGCATCACTCAATACATAATGCCTCTAGAATCCGGCAGAAATTGGAGGACGTTACGTGTTAAGTTGCAGAACTCACCGCCGCGCTTTTGTCTCGACTTCAGAGCGAAGAACTGGAAATATAAACGTAAATAAATATTTCACTTCCTCGAGTGGGGATCGAACCCACAACCGTCGCGTTACAGTCACACCCTTACATAGATCCCAAAGATAGATTGCGCAGTAAGAAAGAAGAAAGATATAGCCCAGAGGATTGGGCATGTCAAGAGAGAGATATTGAGTGACGAAGGACTGAAAAAGAAGATAGATGTATAAAACAGGAGGAAATTATAAAAAAGGCAGGGGAAGACCTGGGTTGACCTTCAAGAGCTTAGCGTCGATAATATTGGAGAACATCACGTAAAAAGCAAAGCATCTTAATATTATATCAACAGTTATAAATAAATTGAAATTTGTCAGCTATCATATTGCCTCATTACCAGATTATTTAAGATCTTAAAAACAAATATTGGAAAAGAAATACTCACACTATTATTTCACTTATAATTCACTTAAAAACGATTCTTAGACAAATTTAAAATAAACTTGTCCAAGTGTCCAGTACCGACAATCTATATACCGTCAGTACAACGAGTACAACGTGTCCTCAGCGTGGAGTGACTCACGGTCTAGTCTCATTTATATATCCACTTATCAAACTTTAAATTTTACTTAAATATGAATTATTATCAAGATTATCGAGTATGCCCTTTGAATCTGAAAGTAATGTAGATAATTGATCATTATAACTGTGCCAAAAGTCACATGTTTGATATATTTGTTTAAATTGTCCATTTGAACATGTATTGACATTTTGTTTTTAAGAGAGAGATGGTGACTATTTTCTCTGCATTTCTTTTTTTTATTAATTTATCATTATTATTTGAATTAGTCCAAAATTTTACCCATCAAAGTAAGTACGTACGGCGTACGATTGTGTGTGAGTCTCAACGCCACCGCTTGTGGGTTCGATTTCCACTCTTGAAATATTTAATATTTTCATTTTCTCGGTATGTTAACATAGCAAAGCGCGGCGTAGGGCTCCGCCATTTAACAAGCAAAGCTTCGATAATTGGGTGAGAAACGGGGAACGGAAGTGTCTCCATAGAAAAAGGAATGTCTCAACCTGGGTAAGGTTTCATCACGCTGATACATGATTTTTTAACTTTATTTAAATACTATGGCATTGAGTAATCTCTAATTTGGAAGAAGACATGTAATAGAGTATTTTGAACAAAAAAATCAACTGCATAAAATTAAAAAGAAAAAGAAACCAGCGCAAGCCCAATAATTTATTTAGATTAATAGTCGGGATCTTCGGGATTTTTTTTTTCTTTTGATTTTGAGATGAGGTTTAATTAGTTAAAGAATAGCTTTATGATGATTATGTGATTCATAAGATATTCATAATTGTATATATTTTTTAATGAATGTGAAATAAATTTTTGTATTCATTTCCAAATTTAGACAATGCTATTATATTACAATTACTTAAACAATGCTAATTTATTCCATTTTTTAAATATTTTCTGGAATCCGTACCTCAAAAAGTATCCCTTATAGGATTACTTTGTTATCTGTTAAGACCATTTATCTCAATGTATTATGTATACCTAATGACTAATATTCAGATCTATGGTCTTATAAACCACAGAAAGAATTCAATCTTCTAAGTTAACGCAATTAAAATATCCTATCATTTACGATTTTGCTGCATTTGTTTTAAATTTCCCGCGTAATGAAACTCCCGGTTGACTTACAACTATAAAATTTGGCATAAAGTGGGAATTAATTATTAATATAAAGCCAAAAAAATATTAAATATATCTGTATTTAGTATGTAAATATAATATTTAATCTCTTTGAAATTTTGAAATAGAAATATTTTTTCCCGGCTGCGACGAAGCCCAAAAAAAGGGTTATGTTTTTACCAAGTATGTATGTATTTATGTCTCTATCCTTTGTTAGCTGGTAACTGTCAGAACCGTGGACCAATTTTGATAAGAGATACGTCGTTGAATTTGTCTTGATAGCACAAATGGCATGTTGCTATCGCCATGCAAGTTACCTATAATTTTCTACACCTCACCTGCCTGTCACGCCACAGTAAAGCGCGTCATATATTCATTTGCTAACGATTATAAAAACCACAATACGGGTATCAGACGGGCAGTCTAGGTTCTGGTGCGGAGCTCTGCCGCTGGCTATCCTTGACTTCTCGGATAGTTAGTTTGATTAAATCCTTATTGTATTAATTATAAATGTGGCTAATACCCATTTCCTTATAGTTAATTCACATAGCTTCACATTATTTAAAGATAGAAAACAACATTAATTATACTTGCTTTCTACTTCTGAAGTTAGGCTACCATACCCAGCCGAAAGTAAGAGGACGAGCCTCTTCTTTCTTCGTTCATTTCTTTTACTTCCGACATATACATTAATTTATTTTATGAAGTCGGCTTTCCTGTTTTGTTTGTAATTCACTTGGAGACTTTTAATTAATGATTCGTAGTCGTACATTATATTTATTATTATTTAGGAGTTGATTAATATTTAATGTAATTTACGTTTGCATACCACTTATTTAGTATTGTGTTACTACTTAAAATGAAAATGAAAAAATGAAAAAGTGTCTTATGTTGTTATTTTAACACCTACGAGCAATTACATAAATTGTAAATTCCAAAACAAATAATTATATCTTTTACAGAGGAGTATGAAATTAGCTGTCTAGTTTTGAGTAGCAGGTGCTTGTTTTTGCAAATATAGTTTTGTGAGTACGCAGGGGGGAACTCTAGGTTGACTTTCGAATACACAAGTATCGATAATATTGAAGTAAGGTCATGTAAAAAATAAAGAACCCCAGAAGGGCCTGTGTGAAGAAGTTCATGATAGTGGATGCTTAATAAATGGCGTAACAAAACGCCGTGCTTCGTTTATCACATCTGGGAAATTTAAATAATTTATATATAACTGAATGGAGATCGAATCCACAACCTTCATGCTCACAGCCCACTGGCCAATATTTAATGAAATTGTAGATCACTATCTGTAATATCATTAAGTATTTATTTAATTAAAAAAAAAACACATTTGATAAAAATATTATATAAGTCCATTATTTACTGATAAGTTATCAGACACTTGGTGTCTGTCGAATGAAAACACGGTAAACAGTTAAGTGGTAAATCAAAAGTTATAAATTGCAATGTGAGTTTTATATTATTTTTATCTTTGTGTAATAGTATAATTATTAGTAATAATGTTATTTTTGAATTTCAAATTTCAACTACGTAAGATTCCCTACAGATGCCATATTTGTTTTTCAACTTAATATTTTGCCTACAGAGCAGGGTGGGGGGGGAGCAATTTTCTTGTTAAGAGGTTTGAAGCTTCACACTAATCCCGCACATAATAAGGCAGGCAGAGAGAACGTAGGAATCGACTGTAAAAGTATTTAGTTCCACATTAAGATTCTTCCGCTCCACCTTCCTTCATCCTGAATTCAATATCTAGAATTCAGGTAGAAATGATAATTTAAATTTTTACTTATTATTGCAGATGATGTACATAATATTAATATGGGTTGCAGTACATATAATTGTACTAGCGTTATACTTATCAAGGAAATACTCAAGATTCAGTGATTTTAATGTAAAATGTCTCCCAGTAGTGCCCTTGTTTGGCAATTTGTTCAGAGTTTTATTCCGCTTGCAAAATGTTACTGATGATTTGGATATAAATTATCAAAGTTTCTATAATGAGCGGTAAGAACTATAAATATACATTTTTTTAATCAGGCTATATCCCCCACATAGTAGAAGGGTAGGCTAACGAGGCGTCAGCGTAGTATTTAAGATACTCCGTTCCTCACTTTTCGCCAAATCTTGGAAACATTGCATGGTATTAATGTGAGAAAAAATCGTACTTAGCTGTCAACTAGTCTTAGTTGTAGAGTAAATAAATATAAAATAAAAAATGGTTCGTGATTCGATAAAATATATATATTGTCGTAGAGTAACAAATGTTTCTAGGTTGATGCGATCTACGGTAGTGCATGCTTGTCTAGTAAGTACCTATTGAATCAGGTTTTTGAAACCTAAATCAATAGGTCACAGGAAATACAGGTGTGAATGAGAAAGTAATGTCAAAAAGTTCTTGGTGGTCTCTTAAGGAGGCCGATACATTTCGAAACGAGGGTGACAATTCGAATGGCTTTTATTTTGCCGTGAACAGACACCTGACGCCTGAGTCTTAGTGGTATATTCGTAATAAATGTCTCTTTCGTTACTAAATGGCTATCAGACAAGTAAAGAAGAAACTAGCGGACTTAAAAACTTGAAATTGTGCGTGGATGTGGGTAAAGTAGTGTAGGGAAACAGAAAGATGATTTCTTAATATTTCTACGGAAACAGGATAAAAAGAGGTTTGCCATTTAACATCTTAAAATCTTAGTTACAAAACATTACTTTATAACGTCAATCTACTAACAAATGTTTTATATAATTCATATAATTTAGATTTTCAGGCCGATATGAATTTTTTAAGCCTGTGCTATTGGTTCGTGATTTAGACTTAGTTAAGAAAATAGCTATAAAAGATTTTGAGCACTTCATTGATCACCGCTCTGTGACTGATGAGGAAATCGAACCATTGTTCGCGAGGAATCTTGTCTCTTTAAAAGGTACTTCATTTTTATATTTTGATTTATAAATTTTGGATTTTATGGCTTATCTGTATCGAAAAATTATTATAAAAAATTATGTACCTACTTCGACTCCGACTCAGTAACCTCTTATAGAAGACAATACAACTATAAGATACTGACATTTAATATGTTAAATGATTTATCATTTAGAATGAAATATATTTTTTACACAAAAGTCTATATCCTGTATATAGCAGGATAGACAGAGATAATCTACTGGTAAGACACTGCCTTCTGAAAATTATTGCCGAATTTTTGAGATATTACTATTGAGTAACGAAACTCAACGCTACGGTTTGTCAGAGGGAGGACATGAAAAAAATATTTTCTCCTCCTCCTTAAGAGTGGAAATTGAAACTACAGCAGACGCGTTTATAGTGTCACGATAGATGACAATACAAAAATGGAGTTCTAGATATATCTAAATTTGTTTTAAAGAACAATGCATTGTTATTACAGGTGAGGAATGGAAGGACATGAGGTCAACTCTAAGCCCCGCGTTTACGAGTTCCAAGATAAAGCTGATGGTCCCCTTGATGGAGGAAGTCGGCAGCCAGATGATCAGGGCACTGAAAAAAAAGATCAGCGAATCTGAAAGTAAATTAATATCAATATTTTTTTAGTCTTAGTCGTCATTGTAAGGTGAATAATTGCCTTTTTTACTTATTCATAAATTTATTTAATTCCAAATTATAGACAATTTCATTGAAGTCAACTGTAAGGATCTAACAACACGCTACGCTAACGACGTGATAGCGTCCTGCGCCTTCGGGATCAAAGTGGACTCGCATACCGATGAACATAATGAATTCTACAAAATGGGCAAAGCTGCTTCTACGTTCAGTTTCAAACAAATTATTTTAATGACTATTGCATCTAGCTTACCTAAATTAGCGAAGGTAAGTGTTTTTCTTTGAGGCGAGTTGTGGCGCCACTGTGAGCGCGGCGTTTAGTTCCGCCACTCAACACGCAATTCCTTCAGAATTCGTCGAAAAGTGGTAAACGGAAGTATCCTAATGGGTATTATATATCACTACACCTAAGAGAGCGATGTTCTTTTGGGGTATACATTAAAAATTAAGTAAATCGTATGCATAACTATCTAAATAAAGTTGATATAATTACAGTTGTAGGGACATATGCACATACATTAGATATTAGTATTTGACGTGCAATTGATAAGAAATATTATCTTTTTTTATTATTATCATAATTATATATGATTAGTCATATTGTTTACAAGTAAAGCCATTAACAATAACATATTGTTTTTTTTAAGTAAACAACGAATTTAGCTGTGAGTCACGTCGTTTTCTTGTTATTGTAGCGTAGTGCATTGTTTGATGAAACTAATAGCAATAGTCTCTTTTATATACTCGTAGATAGAATAATAAAATGTATATATTTTTTATTTACATAGCAAAAAACGAACCCGTACTTTCTAGGAGTCTTAAATGTTAACAACTTACATAACTAATAAGAAAAAAATTGAATTGCACGTAAAAATTTAATCACTGTCAATCTGTCTCTCTGCACTATTTATCTTAAAACTGAGTGAAGGTATAAAGCTGAATTTGATGTCGAATATCCAGGTCTAAGGTCCTTTGGAGTACACAAAAAAAAGTACTTGACCAGTTTTTCATTCTTTTCCTACAATCTTTCACAAAAATAATTTTTAAAACCTTATGAAAAATTAAGGGGAGCGGGAACTATAACAACACATTGCTTATTACATTAGACTAGAATATTTACATTAGTTATTTGAATGGTACAAATTTAAATATTATTTTAAAAATATTCGCACAGAATTTAATTTTTACCTATATCAAGTATAGATTTTATTAAACTTTCTTTTAATATTTCACCGATATATTATTCTTTTAGATACTGAACTTATCAATATTTTCTAACAAAACCAAAGATTTCTTTATGGACATTGTTTTGAATACAATGAAAGAGCGAGACGTCCACAACATTGTCAGGCCTGATATGATACATTTATTGATGGAAGCTAAGAAAGGTGATGTAATTTGTCACTAAGGTAGAATTTGTCATTTCTTCTTTAAATATCTAAAGATCTCAATTATAACCAAAATAATTTAGTATAAAATAATAATTAATAAGTAATAATTTGTTTGTATAAACAAAATCTTTGGAAAATTGTAGTTATGTGTTCCTTCTCACAAACGTTTACCTTTGTAATATTAGTAGAACTCTTTCAAAGTCGACAGTATTTATGTAAAACATTTGTAATGATCAGTAGCCATTGATTGACGGAATGCAACTCGACACGTTGGTCACAATAAGTCATTCCCACAAGTCAACATTTCAACCACCACGATGACTGTCGAACTCTGTCCCACACCCCAATTAATATTTAATTTTTTCATTGCAATAGGTCGACTAATATATGAAGAGAAACAAAGCGACAACGCAGACACAGGTTTCGCTACCGTTGAAGAATCTGATATTGGCAAGAAAAATACAGAGAGAGGCTAGTATTCAACATTTTAATTTGTATTTATTTTTAGTTGTCCCACATATTACTTTAGTAAACTAAGTATGTGACGGATTTTCGTGAGGAATTGTAGTCAAATCTATATTTATATCGATATTTTACCGTATAAATGAATATTACGCAAAATATTTATAAATAACTTCGAAAACTTCCTAAATATTTATTTGTGATTAACGATCTACTTTATACTAGATCAAATTCAAATTTACACATAGTAATATTTCTATTATCCTGTTTTTAGCATGGTCAGACAATGACTTGGTCGCCCAAGCAGTGCTCTTTTTTATGGCAGGGTTTGAAACCATATCTATTGCTATGTCCTTCGCTCTTCATGAGTTGGCAGCTAACCCTGAAGTACAGGAACGCTTGGCGCGAGAAATTAAGGAACATCATCACAAAAGTGGTGGAAAATTGAACTTTAATTCCATTTCTAATTTGGTTTATATGGATATGGTGACATCAGGTATTTAAAAATATATATTTTCGAACTGCGTAGGGATTAACATGATAAATAATTTTTGTGATAAAAATGTACAAACATTTTAGGATAAGACTTTTTTATAATAAATTGTAAGACTGACTTTTATAGTCCGTGCAAATTTTGCCTTCATGCTATTTTTTTGTGAAAAATATAGTTTTATCAGTGTAAATTGAGTAATGAGCTATCAATACGAGGGTACTTCTAGTTTTATCGTTTATGTCCTATTGATTATGTGAACGACTAAAAGAGCCCTTCTAAAGGTGAATTATAATTAAAAATCAAATTAGTCTACAATAGAATATTTAAGTGTTTAAGAGAAATATAAAAAAAGTAAAATAAAAGAAAAATAACATTAACATTACATGGTTCATAAAATTTCAATTCAACATCAAATTTTACAGAAGTTCTGAGACTATGGCCACCAGGCCTGGCGTTGGATAGATTGTGTGTGAACGACTACAACTTAGGGAAACCTAATAGCGACGCTACGAAGGACTACATCGTGAGTAATATTTATTTTAGATTCTGTGTGTTAAGTGTCATTGATATGTGTAGAATAGCAAAAGAATTATATTTTATAAAAAAAAAAACATAAAGTTCAAATCACTCGCCCATAGTTCCGTACTAATTTCAAGTTACCGGCCGTCATGTACGGCACGGCATTCACTCACGGCAAAATATTGATAAAAATTTATTAATTTTAAATTTATTAATTTTTAGAATCATAATCATAAAAATAATGAAATATAAAATAAAATAGTAATAAAAATAAAAAGAAAAGAATAACCATTTTGTATATTTTTATCTTAAATAGACAAGAATCAATGAACCATTAAGAAATTGAATCAAATAAAATACAACATATACAACAAATTAATTAAAAAAAATAAAATCACTTTTTAAATTGTATAACAGTTAAAACCCAATATTTATAAACTGAAGCAACCAAACGCCATCTATACTTTACCAACACGATTTAGTTGGTAGAGCTTAGATGGCGCTAGCTAAATCTTTAGCCTTATAAAACAGAAGAAAAAAAATATTTACAATTTTATTAATTCTTACATTGGTTAAAAAATTATATTCATGAAAATCAATGGCTATGCCTAAAGTGAGGAAACTAAAGAAGTGCAGAAAGTGGGGAACGTGTGTTAGCACTAGGATCCCTCTGCCTATCCTGCTGTCTGAGGAATACAGTGTGATGCTGATCTTTCATAATATTCAAAAAGCACACGGGCATAACACCTATATGTATATAATAAACACCTTGTACTTATTACATACATATTAAAATATGCTTTGAATTATTTTTAGATACGTAAAGGAGAGGTCCTGTCTATTCCTGTATGGTCATTCCATCGGGATCCCAATTTTTTCCCGAACCCCGAAAAATTCGACCCTGAGAGATTCTCTAATGAAAATAAGCATTCGATAAACTCGCATGCTTACATGCCTTTCGGAGTTGGTCCTAGAAATTGTATTGGTTAGTGTCAATTTTGATTTCAAATACTTAAAAAATTTATATTTTAAGCCAGTGGGATGATTGTGGACTGGATTTTGACTCCAGAGATTAATTCATGTATATAAAGCGCTGAGTTAATTCCTCCAGTTAATGTAAATCCTCTCTAAAAATCAGGGAACGGAGTGTCTTAACACAATGTCCTCTGTGGTTACTCTAAGCATCAGAAAGCTGAAAAATGGTATTATTATTATTCTATTTTACAATAATTAATTAATAATTACGCAACAATATAACGTAAAATACATTTTTATATGAATCCCCAGGTTCAAGATTCGCTTTGTGTGAGTTAAAGGTGTTGCTCTACCACATCTTACTGCACATGGAGCTGGCTTTATCACCAAAAACTCGTGTTCCTGCGAGAATTTCTAAGGAATCTTTTAACCTGCAGATTGAAGGCGGACATTGGTTGATATTTAAAACTCGTAAATAAACTTTCTATTAAATATTGATTAAATAAATTTTCTTTCATTAATATAAATTTATTTTTTTAATAATAGTATTCAGACCAGCTAATCAAGTAACTCGTTCCCTTTTTAATCGACTTCTGTAAAAGAAGGAAGTTATTAATTCTATTGTATTTTTTTTATGTTTGTTACCTCAGAATTTTCAACTGGGTGAAGCGATTTGATGATTCTTTTTTTATCCGAAAGATAGTGCTTCCCTTTCTTAAAACAAAAAAAAACCGACTTCTTCAATTTTAACCGGGTCCCATAATAACTTTATCTTTTTTTTTTGTCTAACTACGCTAGAAGTGTATCCTTTCTGATAAAAAAAGGATCCTTTCCTCAAACGGCCAAGAATATAAAGGTACGTATTATATAATTTACGTTCATCAATTTTGTTTTTATTATTATACAATACGCTCTGTTATTACGTACATCACTATCGGCTTGTGTCATAAAATCTCTTTATACATGTCTTCCGGGGGGTCCTCTGTCATGTTGATTGCGTGATCTTCTTTCAATCTCATCGATTCGGTGTTGATAAGTTGGAAATATCAAAATTTATATTAGAAAATAGATAAATATAAATGTTGTTATCTAGTTATGTTGTGTGTGTGTTTGAAGTGAAGCGATGATTGTTATTTCTACTTAAGTATTTTATTACACTTTTTATAATGAAATAGTTGTTGTGTAATTGCATTATAAGTCAACTTACGTAAGTTCAGTATTTTATACTTATAATGACAATAATGCGACATTCATGAAACCTCTAACTTTATGTCTTACTTAAAAAATATTAATAGAGTCAAATTTATAAATATTACATATTATTTGTATTTTTTTATAAATATTGTAATGTAAAAAATTTAATGAATTTGAAACATAAGTAATTTAAAAAATCGATAATAAGACGGACAAGCGCAAGCCGCAATTTATAGGTTCCGTACACTACCACTATATTATATAATAAATAATAATAATATATTTATTAAAACACTTATTAAGATATACTATAGTTGGTTGAGGTACTGTCCTCTTAAATGGGTTACAAAATAGCCCGTAGTAATGAAGTGGTGCATGTAGTGTTATAATTTTTACTAATTTTATAAAAAGGAGAACGGAAGTGTTTTAATTATAACGTAGTATCCTGCATATAGTTGGAACCTGGGAACCCAATGTTAAGTATTAAGATACTACTACTTCTTCTAGTAGTAGAAGAAGTACCAGGTTCTAACTATGTGCGGGATACTGTGTGAAGCTAAATAAGACACAGTTTTTTTGGGTGAACACGCTAATCTCGGGAACTCATAACTTTACCTGTTGGTTTAGAATTGAAAAAATATTTTTAAGTCAGATATTTCAATTACCTAGGGAGTGAGTTATTTTGATGTAATCAATGATGTAATAAATTCAATATTCATTCTACAAAAAAGAGCCGTAAGATCTATTTAAAATTTAAGAGGTCGAGATTCTCAGCGAGATGTTTTTAATGATGCAGATATTATTACAGTTGCTTCACAATTTGTGTACTATAATATTCTGTTTGTCCGACAACATATACAATGTCATAGTAAAAATAGTGAGAGAAATAAAGATAAGCTTTTTTAAGCCAGGCCTCAGTAATTGCAAAATAAAAACTTAACTAAATTTAACTTAAAACAAAATCAACTTCTTTCAACTTGATTGACACGTTAAGTGCATTAGAGTTTCAATCTTTTACTATCTTATTTCTTAACCTAGGTGTATTTATCTAGATCTTGATGTTTGTATCTAGACTTTTATCAAGAACATAAAATCTCCTGACGTTTCCATTTTGTAATCTTTATGTATGTTGTATAAGTACATATATATTGTGGTATATAAATACTTATGATATATAAAAATATATTAAATTATCAAAAATATTTAATATTTTAAAAAATCTTAAAAAGGAGAAAGTGCAGACTCTTCAATATTATTCTGAAATATGTACCTACTTCAAATGTACCTACTTTAAGTATTTAATGGCAGAAATATTCCTTATAGAATCTTATACATAGTAGACTTATAAATAGTCCGGCCAAATTAACTATAATAAAAGGTCTGGTATTCACTTTCTTCAATAAGAATCAGAAAGACAGACAAGAAAGTAATTCTATAACAGTTCAGTTCTTTTTGAGATACAGAACCCTAAAAATAGTGGTTATGTAACAAAAAAATGTACAGATCACAAATTTGATAGAGACTTTTGGATAGAAAAAAATCATTTAGACAATTTCATAAATAAATTAATGTTATGGTGGGCCAGAAAGGCGTACGAGTTTCAAATGAACTTCACTGGTACGTGGTACAGGGCTTGGATAGTAGAATCAAAAATCAAGAAGAGAATCAAAAATGAGCGGGAAGTCCAAGGTCAATAGGAACAACCTGATTTTATCACATTTTTTAAATATTCGCTCACCTTAATGGCCCACCCTTTACGTGAGTGATTAGGACCAAGCCGAATGGAAGAGTTTAATGGGAGTGGGGTATTTCAAAACTAGTTTTCTTGGCACCCTTTGTCTACCTTGCTATCTGTGGAATAAAGCATGAAGGTAAAAAATATCTATAATCGTAAAAATGTACGAATCTCTCGGTGTGCGAGACCAACTCGCACTTGACTTGGTAAGTTGAATGAACTAATAAATTAAATGAATATGTATAATATCAAACAAACATAATCTGTTTGTTTTTAAATTAATCATGTACAAAGTATAAGATATACTGACAACCTAAAGTTCTTATTAATTTTAAATAAAATATTAAAAGTGCTATCTAATGTTACGTGATCGTTGACACTTAAGTTTATCATAAAATTATATAAGACCGTCGTGGCTCAGGGGCACAGGGGCGTGACTGTTACGCGACGTTTCTTGGTACAATTCCCACTCGATGGAATGAATTATCAATATTTTTATGTTTTCGCTCTGGCACCAACAGCGCAGTAAATATGCACAATACAGCAAAATATGTAGCTTCCGATTGCGTGGTAAATTTTATATAAAATGAGGCAAAAACAATGCATAACGTAAAAGCTCTAATATTTTGCTTATATCCGAGCATTTATATCCATCAGAAACAGAAAAAAATCAAGCTTCACTTAGAGCTTGATTTTTTCTGTATTCTTGAATATTTTTTTATTAATTTCAGCTTGATACCTCATTTCGATCTTGACATAAATGGTCTTGGTTTTTAAAATTGTGAAAATTCATGGCAGCCACTCAACGCGCAATGCCTCCAGAATTCGGCAAAAAGTGAGGAACGGAGTGTATTAACACTAGGTTTCCTTTGCCTATCCTACTGTGTGCGGGATACAGCGTGAAGCTGTGAAAAATAGTTTATATCTAAATAATTTTAATAATTTAAATACAATTCCAAATTTGCAGTTATTATAATATTTACAAAATAGTTGTTAAAATATTTAAAAAATACTACTTTGTGGTTCTCTTAAAAGAAGAACCCAAAAAAGTAAATTATAAAGTAACATGGGTAGCCGAGACTATAAATAAGAGTTGTCGTGTAATTTTTCTAGTGTTTGGTTATCTCACAACCGATATGGACCGTGACGTGAACGGTAAGATTGTGGCTGTTACTGGCGCCGCCCAGGGCTTGGGCCTGGCGATGGTTAACAGCTTCCTTCAAAATGGAGCTAAGCTAGCGATCATTCTTGATATTGACGAGGAAGCGGGTCAGCAAGCTATAGCGGACTTACAAAGTAACTATCCAAACAAGGCTGTCTTCTATAAATGCAATGTTGTGACAGATTTAAACATGATTTACGATTTGATCATCAAAAATCATCAAAAAGTTGATATTTTAATAAACAATGCTGGAATCCTCGATGAATTGAATATCAAGAGAACTATAGATATTAATACGAGTGCTGTTATGGAGTGGTCCATGAAATTTTATGAGCATATGAGATTTGATAAAGGAGGCAATGGTGGTACTATTATAAATGTGTCTTCGATCTTCGGCTACAGGATTACGGCTCACCTACCGTACTATCATGCTGCTAAGTTTGCTGTTCTTGGATTTTCTAAGTCTTTAGGACATGAAACCAATTTTAAAAAGACCGGAGTGCGAGTAGCGACCCTCTGTCCTGGATTGGTTCTAACAAATATTAGTGCAAATCCTGTGATCAGAGAAAAAGATTTGTTAGCTGAGTTTTTGGCAGACCTTAAAACTTATGAATGGCAAGAAAGTAAAGCTATTGGAGCAGGTATAGTAGAAATATTTCGAAAAGCTGATAGTGGTACAGCATGGGTAGTGGAAGGATCGAGACCAGCTCAGGAGTTGGTCTAATTTTTTTATATAATAATATTCCTTGTGATACTTAAATAAAATGCTCAAATGTGTATATCATATCTTACTCTTGCTGCTTCATCTAATGTAAATAACCTATAAGAAATATGACTTTTGTTCAATATGTTGCTTATATTTGATACAGAATACAATAAATACGCGACGTCGAGTTCCACCACTCTCGGTAGTGTCTTAATTGGAACGTAGTGCCTTAATAGTAGGTTCCTAAATTCCTTCTGCCTACTGTCTGCCTACTACTATGTGCGGAATATAGCGTGAGTTTGAAAATAAATAAATACTAATTTAAACATAATGACTTTTTATTTCTGTTTAGCAATTTATTTTTATTTTATACACTTACATAAATTCACAATATAAATAAACTGAATTCTAAATATAAAAAAAAAACATTGGCATATTTCAAATGTAATTTGTGTAATTAAATTAGTTTAATCTAAAGAAATCTGTTTAAAAATATTTTGCGCTTTATACAAATGATCAGAATTTCAAATAAGGAGGATGAGTAAGTATTTAATTATATTTTCAGAAGAATATTATTCTTAATAAAATTTTCAAATCATGAAAAAAAGCCATATTACAGATATATGAGTTTTTTTTTTAATTATTGTAATATTTAGAATGTGAAATTTGTTTGTCATGCGGTATTGTTTTTTGGATCGATTTTTTTTACTTATCTGACGCTGCTGCCATCAACGCACTCTTTTATATAAATTGTACCCTGTAGTATACCCCTACCGTATATGTACCCCACATATACGGTAGGGGTATACTACAGGGTACAAAGTTTCTCCTCACATATTTCTGACGAGCTCAAGAAACGCGCAAAGTCCTCTCTTCGGCTCCCTAGCTATTAGAAAAAAATAGTAATCGATCGACATCGAGGACCGATGTCTGTATATGGAAGATACTGATAACTAAAATTGTATAAATTACCACCATCGATTTATGTCAGTTAAAATTACCTTAAATTTAAACGTATTAAGGTTTTTTTTAAATGTGGAATTCGACTAGGACACCTTAAAAAAGCAGTGAATAAATAAAACGCGTAAAGAAATAAAAATGTTTTATTACTTAAAACTTTACATTTATACAACCTGGAGTAGAATTGAAGTCATTCATTTTACGAAGCTCTATGAGTAAATACATATACGTAGCAAAGGTGAGCTCCATGGATAGCGAAAATTAACTGAGCTACATTAAGTTAATAATATAAATGTTTGCTGTTGTGAGAAGACAGATGCTGCTGTATTTCTTGGTCAGATTACTCTGTGAAGTCATTAACTAGCAAACATTTCTGACACTAGCCATTACTCGTGCTGTCTTTTGGAAAATTGCCTACATTTTGCTGGTTATCAATTTGACTGTTTTTTATTTTTTTTTATTTAAATTTGCACTGAGTATGTGCACCATAAGTAACCATTCGTCAAATGGACAAATAATTCAATATCACACAAACTGATTTCAATGATTATTTACCGACCAACCGTGTTTTTACTGTAATGGATTCACTTCAAGGTTGGTTTGATGAAACTTTGGTTAGGATCTGATTATGGAATCCGGTGGAAGTCGTTTTTTTTTTGTTAAAATTGTAATTATAGTAGAACTAATGCATTTATAGTTACTTTTAGTAGAATACGTGCTTTCACGGTAGGTACTGATCTTCCTGTGATTTATTAATTAGCTAAATAATGTTTAAAAACCTGAATAAATCTATTTTCAGGAATAAAAGAGCTAATAAATAAAAGAGTTAATTAATAAAAGAGTTAAGTTAACTAAGCAGACTATAATATGAAAAGGAAATTTAATCCACGAAAAGTTTTGAATCGAATAAAACCTGAATGTTGACAGATCTATTTATTACTTTATTATTGCCTTCCGATTATTGCCTTTTGCAGATTCAGACATTCGCCTCATTGCTCTGAAACAAACAAAAATAACTTTTGTTAATAAATTGTGAAAATAAATATCTAGAGCTTCTTCAATTGCGGTAAAAAAAATGTATGTGGCCGGAGTAATGTATGTGTCATATAAATATATTTGGTCAGAATCCAAAACTGAATAAATCACAGAGCAGGCGCTATGCACATAACTCTTCGACTCCGGACCACATGACATTAGCAAGATTTTGTCGCATTGCACGGGACATTATGTTCTGGAATAGATATATATATATATTTCATGGGGATTATATTTATTCATTTCATGGAAACCCTTCGTGGGAGGAGTCTCGCATTTGCCTGGGGTTTTAAATATTTAATATTCCTACTCCCACCAATCCCATGACGAAATTGCTTAGCAATATGTAGGTCCGCGCTATTTAATCTTTTTATCGACTACTAGTAATAAAGTAAGGAAAATATAGCCACTTTTAAAATAAGCCATAGCCTTTAATCCTTTTTGTTAACATTAAGTCTTTGGAAGCTCGAAATTTAGTTCTGAGATTGCAAGAGGATATCAGCGGGGACTAATTTAATTCATTATCCCTGCCCCGTCGACCCTTTCCCGACAAAGCGTAAGCGACCCTATGGAGAAATCGTTAACTATGTATATTAGTTTGGCTCACTATAAAGCCGTTCATTTTCTTGTTTTTCACTTATTAACTTTTTCATTTACAAGTAAATTATTCGTTACTGTGCCCTATTATGTAAGAGGAATAAAAGAATAATGAGAATGTTGCTTCTAAACCTTTTGTTTCCATTTGCTTGTAAGATAAAAGGTAAAATATTAGAAAAAAAACTATTCGTTGGGAATAAGAGCTCGCCCAAGATATCTCATGATGTGGTAAAGTAATTTATTGTTTTTTATTAGCAAGACCAAGCCATTATTTTTTCTATGTTTGTAAAGTAAGAAAACATAAGTACAAAATATACAAAACGAAAGAATACTCAGAAATTTACTATGTTTGAAAAATGTTTAAACAGTAAGTAGTCTTCAAAATTCCGCGGAAAGTGGGGACAGAGTGTCCTAACACTAGGTTTCCTCAGCCTACCCTGCTGTGTGCGGGATACAGCGTGAAATTGGTTTAATTTGATTTTAGTATATAGTTAATAAATGAAAATAAAAAGATGTAGATTGCCATATTTGCGTTCGGTGAGAAACTTTGAAATGGAATGCTTTTACTTATTGTTTGTTGTTTGTATCGAGGTCGAATACGTCAAGAACGTTCCATTTAGCTTATTGTCAAAGTAAATCAAAGAAAATAAATAACTATAACCTAATGGCTTAAGCGAAATGCAGCTGAGTGGTAAATTAAGTAAATTATTTATATAAAAAGTAGGTAACGTTGTTTAACTGATAGAACTAATCAAAATAATATGGAAGCTAGGAAGTTCAATCAGCAATGTAATTTATAAACAAGTTTTTATAGAAAAAAATATATATCTTCGAAGTTGTTATCGTGTTAATTAACGAATAATAAAACTATTTATATAATAAGTACCTGTACATTTTTGCTCTTTTGAAACTACAAAAATTGTAAGGTTATTCAAGTTTAAGTAGTTCCGTGTTCATTATGGCATGTTTCATAAATAAGCCTAAATCGTATCCCGTACACGGCAGGGTAGGTGGAGAGAACCTAGTGCACACTGCCTTGCGCCACGACTGGCGCAGAGGCGATTTTTAACAATGTAATTTATAAAAGTTTTTACACGATCGAGATTGTCAGTTTAGAGAACAAGGAACAAGGAAATAAATATACAACTTTGTCGGGTTATTTCCCTTAAGTGATTTGAATTAATTAAATATACATACTTCTACAAGTTACTGTGTGATAATAATTACTTGTATTATACATCACATCTGAAATCGATAGCCGTGGTCGTATACTTTCACTTGGTCCTGTTAGGAAGTGGGACAAGACCACGGCTGTTAATTTCAGATGAGAATATTTTATTGAAACTTTTTAGAGCGTCATTATCAGAAGTTGGGTTTTAATTTGTGACTGACTAGTTGGTAACTTAATTTTCGTAATTTTAATGGACTGGAATTAAAACCGTTGATTCATTTGGCTAGGGACAGAACTGAATATGCGAAGTTGACTGCGAATCTTCACTAGTTGGAGAAGAAGACGAAGAAACTTAATTTTCTTTTTAGTAAATTCTGGAGATTTTTTTTTTAACTTCTGAAAACTAATATTAAGTACAATACGGGTGACCTATTTTTTATACATCTTCGCACTGTATGTAATGAATATTTCATCTCCTCGAGTGGGGAGCGAACCCACAACCAATCGGTTTTACAGTCACACTCTGTGCTACTGCGCCACGACTGGCTCTAACATTTCACATGTGTGAAATAGTTTTCAATTAATTATAATAAGCACTTTAAATATAAGCAATTCTTACCTCTAACCATCCGTTATATAACATCATCTAATTCATCATTATCGAAATCTGAAAACATGTTGATATCTGATGTAGAAGATCTCCCTTCCTGGTTTATATCATTAATATATTTCAAATTTGACACAAAAATTTTATATCGTTTCTCATATTCTTCCTTATCTTTGTATTCTTTATGATAATCTTTGATAAATCTTTTAAATATATTTGGAGCATCTTTTAGGTCGTATATTTTAGGTTTAATATCTAGTGACCGTCCCTCATTCACGATATCGTCGTCGTAGAGTAACTCGTCATCTTCATATTCAAAACACTTAACAAAGCCTACTGCTAGTACACATACTGTCAATGCTAAGACTATACGGCTCATCATTTAAAACGCGATACGAATCACTCGAGCAATAGGATGCGTCTGTCCAATTTTCTATCCGTAGTTTGGCCTCGAGAAACTTGTTTATACGCTTCAAAGGTCACGTTTGCTTCTGAAGTGTATCAAATCTATGTTTGGATGTTTTTCTTTTTATTTATAAGATATAAGAAATAGCTAAAATATATATATTTTTTAATAATTATTATATATTTTATACAAAAAACAAACAAATATTTTGCTAGATTAATATTTATCAGAGATGTTACTTTTTTATAGTGTCAAAAAATTTTTATAACATGCTTAAAAATTGTCTTTTGTGTAAAAGTAGTCAAAGAACACTTTGAGTTGTAAAAGAAAATAAATTTAAAAATATTATTTTGACCTGAGTTGAGGACAGCAAAAGTAACGGCGGACATATTTAAAATTACAAAAGACTTTTTTTAAATTTCAGTGTCAGCGAAAAAGCCCAGTGGCGACACGAGATAAGAACACAACAAAGGTTTATCAGTTTCTGTCTGTAGGCACGTACTTATAAAGCTGTCGCATTACGAGACCCGACTTGGCTTAGGCTTATCTGTCAACAAGATACCTGAAATGGGCACCTGCAGAGAGGTAACTGGAAACAAGGCGTGAGATGGTTTCTTAGCGCTCGCTGATAACTTCGCGATAACGCCTGCTACGGCTTATCTGCGCTGTTGCCGTGACATTTGGTCAGGGATATTGTAGATATTGTAGTTCAATAACACAAGAATTTTTTTTTCTTAATTTAAAATATATATAAATCTAATTCTAAAAATTTTGGATTATTTAAAGAGTTCTATTTATGTTTAAACTTTTTATTGAAAAAAAAAAATAAATGGAAAGAAAACGAAACAAATATTTTATCTAAGAATTTTCATTTCTATTTTTTTAATTTGTATCATGCTTACTTTTAATAATTATCATTTTTTTTAGTTTTATAACTTAATGGAACCAAGTGTACCAAGTGTATGTAAACCAGAGTATAATAGACCTTGTGTTATAGATCACTCTATACAGAAAGAATCTTTATATTGTTTGGCTTTAGTTTATAATATTCACTAAAAGGAGTAGGAAAATTTCTGTAGTTTACATGAACTACAAGTATTGTCGTCTAAAAAGGGTCGTAGCTATAAAGAACAAAATCTTTATGTTAATACCTTGTTGTCATCTCTTCATCCATTTTACCTAAGTGTTCATAAATTACCTAGCTCTTGTTCATTCTGGTAAGGAGTTGAGACCGAGGAGAGTAGCCTTTCTTATTGAGACCGTACTTTAATAGTAGTAGACTGTAGTTTTAATATTTGTGTATTGAATATTGAAGTTTACTGAAAATATTAGAAATGTTTTTCTTTGTAGGAACAAGTTGTTTGAAAAACAAGCATATCTCATCCTTATATAACAAAATATAACAAAATGAGAAAAAAAAGAAGTTCAATTTTGTCCATAATAAGATCCGATGCATAAAACTTATTTACATCGTACAACAGAGCTCGGTGTACAGTAAGTGACAAATGCTTTCCCGGCTCCCGGCTACTCCTGAACCAAATAAATTGCAAGCTATTTCGAATTGCGCTCCGGGATGCCAATGATGATACGCTCCCCAAGGCTCTGTTCTTCATCTCAATTTGTCGATGTCTCATAAAAGACGGTTGGTGCCAAGTATATAGCGTTATGAGGACATTTATCAAGTATATTTCAGTGTTTACTACTCACATTCATCTCTTTATCAATATCGTTTCCTCGTGCCCGTCGTGTTTACCTCTTGCGTAATTCTCGTGCCAGATGGAGTGGCGCCTACGTAATGTACTTGAGATATGCTGGACTGAACGAGATAGTTATGACTTCATATATTTATTATACGAGTTATATAGTTAAGCCGGTGCGACTGTTAAATCAACTGATTGTGGGTTCAATGCAAACTCGAGGAAATGAAATATTTATTTATATTTATAAGCGCAACACGTGTTCCGTGGAGAACGTAAATGTCTTAACACTAGGCTCCCATCTTTCCTCTAGCTACCCTTGCCAAGCTAACAAAAAGCTTAAGATATCAAGAGACGTTCAGTAAACATTCGCCTTACGTATTAGCAATACTCAAACATACATATTTCTTGATACCATAATTTTACCGCCGTACTGGCGGCATAATTACGTACACCGAGACGAATTGTAGAGATTTACTTAATTTGATACACCCGGTCATTTAGATGCGCTTTTATTGTCCCCAAAGTGGGTGACTTTACTGGAATGGATGGATGATTTTTTCGAATATAGACAACCTTATAATTATCGTTTATAATATTCCTACTGTGCTACACTACTAGCTTGTATTGAACTAAAATCTTATATTTATAACAAGCGAAACGAACAAACAAACATGTAATATATATATATATATATATATGTTTACTCATTTACTACTTATGGGATCAGGTGGATGTCGGTTATTTTTGTTAAAAATTATAACTAAAATTTAAAATATTTGTATCATAATCTGCGCTGAACATAAAAAAATATTCTTCAATGTATTTGTTATAATATGTAGTATTGTGCTATAATATTTATAGGTAGGTACAGTTTCTGAATGTAAGCGCATGCTTGTAGACTCGAATCCCATACATACTAATATGACTAATTTTAATTTATTCGTACTGGTTAGGTTAGTTAGGTTAGAGTTAGTTAGAAACGAAACGTCCCTAAGAAATTAAAAAAGGAGGGAACGGAGTGTCTCTCTGCGTACTCTGCTATATGCGAGATACAGCGTGAAACTAAATAAACATAGCTGAGAATACATAGTATCTGCTGCCTCGGTTTATATAACCATGTGAGCATTGCACGTTACATGCCATGCCACATTAAGCCTCCTTTGAAGCAGAGCAGTAATCACGTCAGCTAAACATGTCAGGTGGTGCAAATATTGACGCTTTGGAGTGATCCCGGATCTAAACAAAACGTTGTAAGTTATATTCTAAAATATTTTTTAGGTTCACGCTATATCCCACATTTATAGCAGAGTACAGGAAAAATAATTTGTGATAAGCCTCTATTGTACAATTTGAATTTATAAGGAATTTGAACAGGAACATACTATTGTATGTTCCTGTTCAAATTATTCGTACCTACTCGTATATATATATATATGACGGCGCGCTGCTTTGTATTAGTTTTAATTATAATTTCGCAATTATTACATTTCGATATTAATTGATTTATGTAATGGATTATATTAGAAGAATATTTAAAATGGAGCGGGTAACCCCGAATAGGGTAGTAGGTGTAGCCACGAGGAATAGCAGACGTCATTGGTTGACAGCTATGGCGTGAGATGTTCACCAATTAACCTATTGGCTCCTAATCTATCGTAATTTTGTTAATCTTATGAGATTTATTGTAAAAACCCACAAATGAATAGAAACAGCCAAGACCGCTTTGAGGCCCTTTCTGATGCTTCTACATCAGAAGTGGGATTACCAGCAACGAATAAGGAACAAAATACAGAACAGAGTGTTAAAATTTGACAAGATGTGAAAATTGTAAAAAAATGTGAAGTTGAAAATTTATTTTTGACATGCAGAAACAAAATTTTACGGGAGCCATTGGTATCTGACATTAAGAAAAATAATGTTACGAAAGTTTAATTCTGATGCTGCAGATCACGACGTTCGCATTTGGTGTGACATATGTTTACAAGAAAAACTTATTTTTGGCAGTGATATGATAATTACAGTGAGCAAGGCAACAAAAAGAGTTAAGATAGAATTTGACAACTCCGAGATTGTGAGAGCGAAATCAAATAATAAGGAATTATGAAAAGTATTAAAAATAAGTTAAGTATTCGTGACAATAAGAATAACGCTTTTGATTTAATGTGGAACTCAAGTTCCCGCAGGATTCAGTTGACATAGTTCATGAATATTTCGTCAGCATTGGTGGAAATCTTGCCGAGAAGATAAAAAAATAGGTGTCCTAATATCAGTGGAAAACCACAAATAGATAACATCAAACTGTCGTTCGTTTTACTTGATACTGATGAAATGGAAGTTGTAAGAATTATAAATTCGTTAAAATCTAACTGTGATTTTGGTGTAAGGGATAACGAATACAAACTATTCGAAAGCTATCTCACGGATAGAATGCAATGCACTAAAATAGCAGAATATACCAGCATAAACCTTCCTATCAAATATGGCATTCCACAGGGAAGTATATGTGGACCAACACTATTTTAATATTGAACTTACCTATAAACTTTGAAAAAATTGTGTCTTTTGCTGATGACACCGTTTTCCCGGTAAAGGGAGAAACCTGGGAACAAGCCTTTTATAATGCTCAGGCACTCAAGGGATCGGCGTCATCTTGGCTTGCGCAATCTAGTTTTGTCCCGGAATTAAAAGGCCACAATTAAAAGATCTGTTCTTAGCTAGATTTGATACTGTTGAGACTCCAGCTGCAATTTATGGCGATTACTCAATGGTGGTCCAAGAGCAGACGAGTGTTTATCTGCGTATGCCGGGCGCTGCTTATTACACTGTTTTAGAATATTTAGAGGATAAACATGTAAGGAAATAATGTCTATTGGATGTCATGCAGGATAGCTGCCAGCTAATGTAATAAATAAATTATACCATTGACTTTGAAAGGAGCAACTGTTAAGTTTCTTGTC
>HE671384.1:227068-250859 GCA_000313835.2 Heliconius melpomene melpomene
TTGAAAAAATTGTGTCTTTTGCTGATGACACCGTTTTCCCGGTAAAGGGAGAAACCTGGGAACAAGCCTTTTATAATGCTCAGGCACTCAAGGGATCGGCGTCATCTTGGCTTGCGCAATCTAGTTTTGTCCCGGAATTAAAAGGCCACAATTAAAAGATCTGTTCTTAGCTAGATTTGATACTGTTGAGACTCCAGCTGCAATTTATGGCGATTACTCAATGGTGGTCCAAGAGCAGACGAGTGTTTATCTGCGTATGCCGGGCGCTGCTTATTACACTGTTTTAGAATATTTAGAGGATAAACATGTATGGAAATAATGTCTATTGGATGTCATGCAGGATAGCTGCCAGCTAATGTAATAAATAAATTATACCATTGACTTTGAAAGGAGCAACTGTTAAGTTTCTTGTCGGCTCTTCAGCAGAACTGCCTTCCGAACTGGTTATAGCTTTTTGTTAATATGTCTACGTGACGATTCAATAGAGCTTATAATAGTCTATTTGAATAAAGAGTATTTTGAATTTGAATATAGAAAAAGAGGACATCCGATTGGTGAGAAGACTACTCCGACTATGGAAGTGAAAAAGCCACTAATAGAATCATCACAGCGATGCTATAACTGTGACAAGCAGGGTCACGTACCCAGTGATTGTTGTGGCAATAGTAGTTGTAATAGCAATTTCTTATTTACGTTGTGAGTTTTCAGATACTACCTCATCTATACAGTCTAAGGAAGTTGGTGTGCATATGAAGGTGATTACTCCAACTTGCTTCACGTGTGGTAAATGCGGCCACATCGCAATGTGCTGCATTAGTATGGATACCAAGGCATGCGATGAACGGGTTGAACGATGGGTGAATGATTGCTCCATTCAACCAGCTATGGATCAGTTCTTAGATGAATCTGGTGAGAAGTTTTCATTTTGTTTCGGCTCTGTTGCCGAATGCTCTTTAATAAAGTCAGCTCTGTCGAGATAGATAATAATAAGTCATGGCAAGATACACTACCTGACAATCAGCTAGCCATTAGCGCAGCTATTATGAGTAGGATAATCAGGGCGAGTCCTTTAGAATTGTTAGTAGTAAAGGTTTCTGTGCCTCTAAACTTAATATAATTAGCCTCGGAAGAATTTGATTTGAATCTTATTATCGAGCAATCGACACGAGCAAAAGAAGCTAATGCTTCTTCTGAGAAGGTTCTGTAACCAAACCAAGCTTGACCCAAAATTTTCAAGACTCTTAAAAGAGCCCGTAAGCCCGTAGTAATTGGCTTTCAATTCTAGTAGCACGTAGTAGTGCCGGAGATTGCAAGCAACAAAATAAAGTCAGAATGTGCCGATGACGGCCATGTTAAATAGTTACATACCTCTCCTACCCTGTAGTAGCCTGCGTGGCTAAGACAAACAAACAAAGCTAAGACAAACAAAACAAACAAAAAAAAGAACTAGCAAACTAGAAAAACTAGCCTTTGTGGCAATGCTAGACCTTGTGGCAACGACTAGCCTTTGTGGCAACGACTAGCCCTTGTGGCAACGACTAGCCTTTGTGGCGACGACTAGCCCTTGTGGCAACGACTAGCCTTTGTGGCAACGACTAGCCTGTGTGGCGACGAGTAGCCTGTGTGGCGACGAGTAGCCTGTGTGGCGACGAGTAGCCTGTGTGGCGACGAGTAGCCTGTGTGGCGACGAGTAGCCTGTGTGGCGACGAGTAGCCTGTGTGGCAGCAGCTAGCCTGTGTGGCAGCAGCTAGCCTGTGTGGCAATGGCTGGCCTGTGTGGCAATGACTGGCCTGTGTGGCAATGACTGGCCTGTGTGGCAATGACTGGCCTGTATGGCAATGACTGGCCTGTGTGGCAATTACTAACTGTTGTGGCAATGACTTGTCTGTGTGACTGTTAGCCTATGTGGTATTGATATTTGTAAGATTGGTATGTTTGCCTTATACGAAACATTTCGTAGTATTTGTAATACACTTATAAAATTGTAATCACTATGAGTTCACTGTTACATCCACTAAGGGGAGATATTGTGTGGTCAGGAAGACCGAACGGGACGTATTGCAAAGCACTATGTTTATTGTTCACAGATTGAACCTATGCACACGAGGGCGTGTGACGATGCAGGACGGCCGTGACGGCGCGCTGCTTTGTATTAGTTTTAATTATAATTTCGCAATTATTGCATTTCGATATTAATTGATTTATGTAATGGATTATATTAGAAGAATATTTAAAATGGAGCGGGTAACCCCGAATAGGATAGTAGGTGTAGCCACGAGGAATAGCAGACGTCATTGGTTGACAGCTATGGCGTGAGATGTTCACCAATTAACCTATTGGCTCCTAATCTATCGTAATTTTGTTAATCTTATGAGATTTATTGTAAAACTGTTATGTAAACGAGTAATAAGATACTGCAGAATATAAGTGTGACTTTTATTTAAACATCTCTGTTGCTACAACGCCCACAAATGAATAGAAACAGCCAAGACCGCTTTGAGGCCCCTTCTGATGTTTCTACACATATATATATATATTAAATCGAAAGGTCACTCACTCATAACGAAATCTCAGAAACTACAAGTGCTAGGAATCTCAAATTTTGCATAGGAGTTACTTATAGGACGTAGGTGCTAAGACGGGAATTTGCAATATTCGACTACTAAGGGGTTGTTTTTGGGGTCGGAAGTTTGTATGAAACTTCGTTACTACAAATGCTAGGAGTCTCAAATTTTGCATAGACGTTACTAGGACGTAGTCATGGAGATAGAAATTGATCATAACATAGTTCACGCTGGTGAAACCGCGAGCGGGCCGCTAGTATATATATATATATATATTAAAACTACGTAACCTCACACAATTGTGCACATTCAATTATGGTTTAATGAAATTGACATTTTATCAATCAGTACATCATTTTATAGTATTTCATCATAGCCAGTGGCGTTATATAAAGCTTAGCTTAGCTTAAATTAAACTTTATTTGGTTCAAATGAAGTGGGGTTAAAAAAATGAGCTTTTATAAAACTAATCCCATATCAAGACGCCAGCGTGTCCAGCCAAGTTAAAAGGAAGAAAACGCGCAAAGTCTTTCATTCCAACTATTTAATAAATCAACTATTCAAGCTAATGTTCCCTACATAACTCGTAAACCGATAAGTCTTCGTGTATATTTTTAGAAGATTTGTTAAAGCCATTGTAATGTATATAAAATTACAACAATTTAATTCAAACGGTTATTGATATATTAACGTTTAAAACTAACATTTTTGTGACTGATTCTCTCACTGTTCAAAAACCTAACTCATTGCTTTATTGAAACTTGTATAAAAATTAGAAGCAAGTAAATAAGTATATTATTAAATGTCAATAGTGTAAGTGCGCTTTGATAGTTAAAGATAATATTTTTCTATTTAATATTTGTGAAAACCGAGAAAATGCTTACCTGAACACTTCTCCTGTACACTATAATCTTTGATTGAACTAATAAATTGTGCGTCTTGCGAGAACTTTTTCCCCACACAGTTTCATTTCAATTAACTTTATTGGTTGTAAATAGTTTCAAATGTACATTTAACTTGGATTAATTTTAACCATCTTCATATTAAAGCACTCCGTTCCCATTAAGACACTTCTGTTACCCACTTTTCATCGAACTCTGGAGGCACTCAACGCTCAGTTAACAGAGCTAAGAAATGAAAATATAAATAAAATATTTTATTTCCTCGAGTGGGAATTTACCAGAAACTGTTTACAGTCGCACGTTTGGGCCTCTACGCCAAAACTGAGCACATAGGATACATTTAATAACTGAAAATAAAAAACAGAAAATAATGCCTAATAAGTTACTAGTCAACATATGGTAGATCATTGAAAATGAAAAAAAAATATAAACAAACGCCATTCACTCAGTGAAAGCAAAAGTTAAATAAAAACAAAGTGAGTTCCACTGAAGGGGAAGCGTCCAACATAAATCTCGTCGTATTTCTACATTCAGCCCTCGTCGCCCCCAATTTGCGAGCTTATCTTACAGCGCCATTTGCGTGATGCATGTCAGACACTTTTAAAAATTTTAATTTTCTTCATATCATACGAGGAGTTTGTTCTACAGTTTTTTTTTAGTGCCTTTAGTGCCTAAGATGTGATCTATAGATAAATTATTTTTTAATAAAAAGAAAAACCGACTTCTAACAACGAACTAAAAAGTGAAAAATAATTTAACAAAGATTTTATAATTTTGAAGTCTTGATGGGAAGCTTTACCTTTCAAACAAAAAAAAAAATATCAACATCGGTTCACCCAGTTAAAAGTTATGAGTTAACAAAAATTTTAAAAAAATAAAAAAATAATACAGTCGAATTGAACTTACAGAAGTCGGTTATAAACAAAAAAGCAGCTTGACTCTGTTTCTGTTTAAGTAGGTAAATAAAAAAAATATGAAAGATATAAATACTTAGAAAAATAAAGTTTAATATTGAAAAAGTCAGTAGACTTGACATGAGGCTGTCTAAAATGTTACAAATACAAATTACAAAAGCTAATTCTTAAAGGCCTTCATCAAAAATTATAATTATTCTGTGAAGAATTACTTGTTTTTATATAAATTCATCTTAATTGAAAACTGCTATTTAACAAAAATGGTTCATGTAAACATTCGAGAACAACACAAAAAAGACGAGATACTTTTATATTTGAGGTTTATTAAATGTTTTTATTCTATTCTAAATTTATTTTAAATATTTTTAACTTTATAGTAAGAGAGTAAGCTATTACTCGCCAAATATTGTTTAAAAATTGGGAACTTGGGAATAATAATCCGAACAAAATCTCTTCATATTTTTTATATTACACAAGGAAAACATTTATATTCTTCTTTATTTTAAAAACGTTTCGCCACATGCAAAAAAGCTCGCAATTAGCGTTGATTGCACTCACAAAAACCTCAAATATTTTACGTTAAAAATCCTTAATGTTTCCGATGGGTCGCTAATTTTCACGCTAAAATGAAACTCGACAACGGCAAACATCACTTCCGATTTGAAATCAATAATTAGGGTCCGAACGCCCCATACTTTGAAAATAAAAATTGTTATTTAAGAAAAAAAAAAGAAGTGTAAGAGACCAGTCGTGGCACAGCGGCATAAGCGCGTGAATGTAAATGACCGGTTGTGGGTTCGATTCCCACTTGAGGAAATTAAATATTAAACATTTTTATTTTTTCGCTCTGGTGTCGAGGCAAAGTGCGACCAGTTGAAGACGACCACTCAACACGCAATGCCTACAGAATTTGGCGGAAAATTGGGAACATCAGTGTCTTAATGAGAACGGAGTATCTTAGCATTAGGCCCAGGATCCCTCACTGCGCCATGACTAAGGCTTCAAATATAAACATATTTCGTGTAGTTTTAATCGAAGGCCATCGAACACACGCGAGTTTTCCTAAAAAATCTTACGTTGTAAGATTAGTGCTAAGTTATTTTTTCATAGGAATGTGCCAATTTCTGTAGACCTGTCGAAGCTTATTATTTTCATGTTGACAAATGGAGTTTTATCGGAAAATATGTCTTGTGAAAGGACTTTGAAAAGATTTATTACTAAGAATTATCACGATAGGCCATATCAAGTATCAAGTTTGAAAATAGGTTTATTTTTATATATATGTACTAACGAGGTGATCGTGATTGTAGCCTCGAGCCCCACTTAGGAGAGAGAGTATATTAATTGCATATCCTCACTCAGGTAGACCAAGGTGTGACGTAGAGTTTCACCACTCAAAACCACAATGTCACGAATCCAAGTAGGAAATGGAGATCGGAGTTTTTTGACACTAGATTCACTCTGCCTACCCTGATATATGTGGGGCACAGCTATGTTTTAACTTTTAGTAAATGCTTTAAAAAGTATAACACCTTTCAAATTTCAGCAAATTTCTATTTCGACTTTAGACAACATAATATTAACATGAAAGTAACTTTTTATTATTAAAATGTCATCTATAATATTTCAGATTTTACTTTTATTTTTTTTAATATTGCTTCGTTGGCCATCTTAACACTATATCTTAAGGCAATGCTCGAGTAAAGGAAAGTGTTCTTAGCATTTAATCTTTTTATCTTGGGTTTCTTTTAATTTTATGTTTTCACTGCATCTCTAGAGATCTTATGCGAAAATAAAACTAGATCACTCTTATTAAAGAAAAATTGTAATATTTAATTGTAAATTTTATTTATTTATTCATTCAGTTTCACGCTATATCCCGCATGTAGCAGAATAGGCAGAGAGAGCCTAGTGCTAACACACTCCGCCCACTATCCGCTGAGTTAGTGGCTGATTCTGGAGGCATCGTGATATTGTGGTTTTGAGTCCCAGAGTGGCGGAACACACAATACCATCAGAATTTCGGAAAGCGGGGAACGGAGTGTCTTAACAGTATTTCTCTCTGCCTATCCTGCTGTGTGCTGAATACAGCATGAACCTGATTTATTATTTTTTTAAACATTTAATAAAGGAACAACTTACGGCGACTTCGTTAATTCTCTTGTAAAAATAACATTATAATATTTCTAGTTTTACTTTAAAGCGGGTTTATTCATAACGTGACGGCCATATCTTGTGAAAGCTTCCTTTTCACACTTAATCGAGTTTGTTGGAAAAGCGGTTCTAGTATACGTGGTATTTAATCAATATTGAATTCTTGCTCAAATCACTACAAAGCGTGCCTGTAATTTGGTTACTACCTGCTATTATTATATATATTAATTTAGATTAAATTATAAAAGCCGTCGTGGTTCAGGGGAAAAAAGGTAGGACTAACGCGAGGGTTGTGGGTTTGATCCTCACTCGAGAAATTAAAATATTTAAATTTATATATCACCATAAACGGTGAAAATGTTTGATGTTACAATTTTATGATAATAAAACAACAAAGAATTTAATGTTAATGCTAAAAGTGTAAAAGTAAATGTATTTGACTAACGCTTTTATATCAACTCTTAAAAATGGAGAGTAATATATTTTTTTTAAATATATAAAATTTCACAATGAAAAAATTAACCCACAAGTAGTTTATAGTAAGTACGTCTTGTAAAGTACTATGATTGTAAAGATATTGCTTCTGCAAGAAAAACATAAGACTATACTATTAATAACGTAAATGTTATCTTATAAATTGCAATTTTTTTTTTTATAAAAAAGGTAATAAAAGATAAAATGTTACATTTAATACTCTACATAATTTTTGAGATTATTTATCTTTCTTTAGAGGAAAAGATTACTCAAAAATTACGAGAGAGGCGTCAAGATAAAAAATATCCCCATAACAGTTTACTCGAAATGTAATATCGTTATTCTTTTATGACCCTTTGTACATTACGGATTTTGTAATGTTTCTGGTGGTTCTGCGAAAATGAAACCGGAAATGGCTAGAAAAAATTAAAATGCAGGAAAAGCTTTCATGTTAATATAACCTTTTGTTATTGTTTATGTATATAGAAGAAACGCAACATTCATCTAGAAGCTAGGAAGAAGTTAGGGCTAACCCTCTTCCTAGCTTGCTATGTGCAGATACAGTTTGAGACTACCTTTATATAGTATAACAAGAAGCAATTTACAAAAGTCCTTCAACTAAAAAGTATCTTGAACTCTACATATGTCTTTCATATATGTATATTTCGAAAGTCCACAGAGAAAGGACAAATGGATGACTCTAACTAAATCTTAAAACTTGTTTTTCATATATATTTCAAAGATCCATAGTGTTGATAGATACTTCTATTATAACTTTGATGGCAAAGTTGCGTGAACACACGCACAGTCTAAGTGCCCAATTTGCCCAAACATTCTTGCGGTTCCAGAGCTCCTTGAGAAAACCCATATGTTACGAGTAAACCTATCTTATTTCTTAATGGAAATTTACCTTTCGCTTAGAAACTATTAGGATTTATTAAGAACGAAATATATTATTATTTTCTACCTGAATCCTAATTGGTCTATTTTAGATATCTTCCGTACCTACCATTTAGGTACTTAATAGATCTGTTTTCTGTGTTGCAATTAGTTAAGTAATAAGTTTAGCACTCAAACAGTTTACTTTTCATATATTTACCACTGATATTAATAAAATTAAGAATCTCTCAGGAGGTACATTGTGAAATAAAAAAAGTTACTTAATTACGTTATATATGTATGACTGTAATAAGAAAAAGCTTACAGATATATTAATTATGTAATGTTTTAAATATAAATCTTTGAATCAATTGTAAAAGTGTATGCGACAGTTGCGAGTTGTTATTTCTTTTGGAGAGTTTATAAGGTTGGCATTTTTTAACATATTAAATTATAATCGACATATTTATAACACACAGTACTCAATATGAAATATGGCGGAAAATGTAGACAAATTAACTAATAATTAAATTCTATAAGATAGGGTACGAATACATATCGATATAAGCAGTTAATAAAAGAAATGTAGCAGATTGTAAATAATTTATTTATAATTAAATATTATACAATTTAATACTGAAACACTGACAGGTGATAATTTATATATAATTTATTGATTATATAATGGCTAAAAAATCTTACAAATGCAGAAATCTTTAGACATTTATGAGATTTTTGTTCACGTTTCTAGACCTATTGTACTGAATAAAGAAAAAAATCTTTTAAATATATTTAGTGATAATTAGGCACCACTTTGTTTTAGATTAACAAATTAATATTTTTTTTCAATTATTCAGTTGGTTGTAATTTAAATATGTATATGCTTAACTGTATAAATGAATGAATAAATTATAATTATTTATTAATCTTGGTCTTAGATCTTAAGTTCAAAATAATTTCGAGAATACTCAAGGCCTTGTTGCATTAAAGCTAACAGTATAATAAAACCTAATGTAGAGTCAAAATGTTGTTTTAACGATTATAGCATCTTAAAAATTTATTTCATTGAAGACCATTCCAACCTTTACTGTTTTATTACACTTAATTTATATTATTTACAAGATAACTTCATATTTGGCAATAAAATTATTTTAGGACTAGAAATAGAGTAGAGTGAGAAAAAATCTAGGATCTAAGCTAGGGACGACGTATGATAAATTTTGTGTTGCCAGACAATTATTAGAAATTACCTTTTTGATGCTTTAAATATCATTTTTGATGAAATTTTAAAATTACTGCGAAAAAAAATCCTACATAATATTGTTAGAGTTTTTGATTGATTATTTTATCATTTAAAAATACAAATGAAATAATTTCGAAAGACTTCATTGTGCGATTTCTAATTTTTGAATATACAAATGTGGGAAACTCCAATATTTATAATATAAACATTCTACTGGGATGGTCTAACCGTGGAATAATTATGTTTGAGTAATGTTAATGTTGCAATAATAATGTTATTATTTTATCTAAACTTGTCCATTTTATAAATTGCCAGGCGAGTTTCATTTTAATAAATATTCAAAATATATGACATAAAATTTAGCATACGTCAAAATAGAAGCTAAGAATAGTAGGACGAATTTGATAGGGCTAAATTAGATTACAGATTACACTAGGAAATGTTGGGATTCAGAATTATATTACGATCTACATAAGAACTTTTACAGTATTTTATTTTATGAGGCACCCAATCGCCTTTCAATGTTCATCAAAATTTACTTAGTAGATACGTGATATTGAACAGAAGCTTAAATAATTTGGAAAAACTTTTAAATTAAAAATAATGAGGAAATCAATAAAATAAATTTAAAAGAAATATTTGATAATAAATAATTAATTTTGTATTTTGTGTAATTAATTTTGTAATTTTCACATACTTTTATCTTATCAAAGAATAACTATTTTGATGGGAGAATTTAAGGAGAATTTTGTCGAGTTTTGTATATGTAGGTACAAGAACAGATTTGAACAATACAGTCAAGACACAAACGATGAATCATTAATTGGTCGAAGTTTAACAAAGATTTTGCTTTAGACGGCATTTAAAGGCGCTTAAGTTCTAGAGTCGTTTTAATAATTAATTGATTTCAACGTAAGCCTTGCCAGTAGAGCTGTTCTGGCGTTTCTTTATCTCAAAATGTATTTTTTTTTTAGTATTTGCATAATAAAAAAAAATATTTGAATAACTTTAGTGTAGGTATAATTATTATTTATGAAAGGAAACGGAAAAAATATTATATTTTTTTACATAGCACCACACATCTAGTTTATTATATTACAAACTATCAATAGAAGAAGATATGAAGAGAAAGATATAAGGAATCTAGTTTTGCTACAGATTTATAGAAAGATTTTAAAGATATTAATATTAGACTTATCATAAATTTAGGACATTACTCTTAAATTAGGGCTTCCATATGTATATTGAAAATTGTATTTATAATAGTTGGTTTTTAATATACAATTCTAAATAATGAAATAAAAAATTAATAATTTTATAAACAAAAAAAACACATGATCATAGTACGTAGTATGAGAGTATGATTATTATGAACAAGTACTGTGAAAAAAATATATATTTATTTAAAATAAAATAAATAGTACAAAACAATTAAAGACAATTAAAAAGAATATATTACACATTAGTAATAGTCAAACGTCTAGGACTCCTATTAACATTGGTCGTGGAACCTCTGACGTGGACTTGGACAGAGCCGTGTGCTTCAGAATGAAGGCTCGCCGCTCTCGTAGTCCTAGGGGACGGAGCACAAACTCGAAGGTCTACCGCGCTGTGTAGACTGGCAGCTCTCGAGGATCTGGGCGTGTGGCCGTTATCTGGAGCCAAGGCTGGGAGGTCGGCAGCGGAACGAGACCTCCGTGGGGGACTTTCTGGTATGAGAGCCATGCCCATACTTCCCACAAATACTGAGTTCTACGAAATATTTAAAAAATGAACATTATTTTTTTATCATATTACTTTTAAAATAATAACAAAAGCGATTTAGTTTTTTCTTATGTTTACAACAATATTGTTTGTAGATCTTTATTTAGATTTTTTACATGATACTTAGGGACAAATTTTCTAGTTTAAAAAGTAAGTAAAATTTTAATTTAATTTTTTATTACCTGTCGTGGCCGGTGGGCGAGGTACCCACATGGTTGATATGAAGGGAAGGACCCGCCGTAGTCATAGGACACGCACCCTCGGGAAAGAGACGCACGGTGCTGTTATGGAAATTCGTATTAATTTAGGAAAATGACTATTCCAAATATTATAACCATATTACAAACAGTTGTGGGTTCGTTCCCCACTTGGAGAAATGATTATATTTAATTTATTTTCATTTCTCCGCTCTGACAAACAATATTTTCAAAATCAGCTGATAGTTGGGTTAGTGCGGCTCTACGTAGGTAGAGGCTGCTACGTAACTTTACACATCTCTCCTATTCTATATATCTCTCTGTTCCGTAGTTTCGTGTCATTGGCATCCAATAGCCAATCAATTCTTGATAATATTAGTACAAGATATAATAGTGAAGTCCTAAGAAGTAAAATTTGAACTTATAGTTGGTATTTGTGGTCGTATTTAACCTAATATGGTCTAACTGTGTCTCAATGGTGTTTACTTAAAAAGATATTTGTTTTAAAATATGATTTTTCTACTTGCTATTAATAAACAGTAAGAAGGAACGTCTATTATCAAAGAAATGTGATTAGCACCAATTGCCATATTTTATTCAATGTACAAATGTAGGTCGTTTGTTACATCAGACCGAAGGTTGTCTTCAATAGCAGACTAATTTAGACATTCTGAACATACATATATGTAAGTAGCTACCTACAAGCTATAATTTAGTAGGTTAAATGGTTAAACATGAGATTAATTTTAATAAACTTAATATCACTATTAAAATAAAAAGACAAGACGTACATTGAGTGAATGAATCTTCACGTTTTACGTTACTTTAGAAACAGATCCACTGCACTATTTAACCAATATATAACTAAGAAATCATCTATATCTTTTCCATTATTGAGCCTAAGAGACTTGTGCAGTGGGACGGCGTGTGACTGTTAGATGGTTGTGGTTTCGACCCCTACGTGCTGGAATGTTTTTTTATATGCCTTTTCTGGTAAAATAAAGTTCGGCGTTGAGCTCCGCCATATAACATACATATTATTTCGAGAGAAAGGAACCTAGTGTCTTAATACGTAAGAGGTTCACTCTGCCTTCTCTGATATATGTGGAATAAAATATGAATCTAAAAAAACTATATTCCTTGTAATAGATTACGAGCCTACAATTATTGGGTTAAATCAGCCAAACTAATGTAATGCTAATTTACTATTTCAGTTTATATAAGTAACTAGCGGCCCACTCGCGGTTTCACCCGCGTGAACTATGGTTATTATTAATTTCTGTCTCCATGGCTACGTCCTAGTGACGTCTATGCAAAATTTGACACTCCTAGCATTTGTAGTAACGAAGTTTCATACAAACTTTCAACCCCAAAAACAACCCCTTAGAAGTCGAATATTGCAAATTCCCGTCTTAGCGAGCACCTACGTCCTATAAGTAACTACTATGCAAAATTTGAGATTCCTAGCACATGTAGTTTCTGAGATTTCATGATGAGTGAGTGACCTTTCGATTTTATATATATAGATAAAGAGCTGCTAAAGTATTAAGCTGACTTACGTGTGGAGGAACTGAAACAGAATTTTCCGCGAGCGCACAACTTTGCCTGTGTTGCTGTTGAAATTTTGGCTGGTATGGCTCTAGCATCCTATAACAAGATTTCATATTTTAAATTGTAAAATTAACTATATGTATAACAATTATAAATAATATCTAAATATTAAATATGCATAATGTAAGGTAGTATGAGTTCTTGGCGCAGGAGCACAAGCTTATAGACTGCAAAAGCGACCGGTTGTGGGTTCGATTCCCACTCGAGGAATAAGCTCTGGTAATGAGGCGAAGATAAAAGCAATACGAAATATATATAAGGAGGAATTCGTGTAATATTCTCATAACTTAATTTTATGATGCTGATTATATAAGAATAACTATATAAATAAATTGATGGAAGTCAGAAAATAAAATACTAATTTAAATTTATAGCCTCTAGTACCTACTTACGTTCAATTTTGATTTTAAATATCATTCCTCAGAAATATATCTGATAATGTAGAGCAATTGATTTAAAAATAATGTTTGGTATTTTATTTAGAGCGTATAATTTGGTCTAAATTTGTTTTTCTTTTCATAATTTTTCATAACATTTTCACATTTTAAAAGACGTTTATAAAATAAGAAAGCTATCAATATTTATTTAAAAGCATGAATTCTACGTACAGCTTATAGACGCACCTGATCTTGCCCCAACGGTTGAAGAACAGCGCTATTGCAGCCACCCACAGGAGGAGGACAAACGCGACTATCAATGCTTCTTCAGCTCTCACCACTACTCCGCCACCATCTGTTAAATAAGATATGGAATTGAGAAGCTTAGGAAGCTTAGGGTGTAGAATATAATTTTTGATGGGGGCACAAGCGTGTGATTGTAACGCGATGGTTGTGAGTTCGATTTCTATTTGGGGGAATGTATTATTATTTATTGATATTTGTATTTCTTAATTCTGGTACCAAGGCAAAACGCGACTTTGAGTTCCGCCACTCACCACGCATTGCTTCGCCAAGGTTCCATACAGCGTGAAGCTGATCTTGAATTTTCTGTCAAAATTTTATAAAATTAATAGAGAAAACTTCACTTTCCGTTCACTTGTAGGTAGGCAATGAGCAACTTTTCATGTGTTTAATTGTAATGAATTACATTTGTCATTTTAACATAAAATAATTGTGCAGCGTTGAGTTTCGCCTCTCAACACGCAGTGTCCTGAATTGAAGTGAAATGTAGAGAACGAAATTTCTCAGCAGTACATTCAAAGATTATTCAAGTTTTTAATGTTAACTAAATATATAAATATATGAGAACGTAAGAAATTATAAAAAAAATGATTTGAATGAAAAAGAAAATTTTGCATCTACGAAGAAATAAATTATGTAAATCCATTATATCTTTTTATTATTTCCCTTTCTTTGAATATTAACTAATTGCGGTTAAAATATTTTTTCTATACAAATTGGGCTTATTGTGTATCCGAACATTTTCAATAAAGGTGTAATTGGTTTCACAGTGAAATATATGTTTTCAATACATTGTGTATGGCTGATAGCCGCAGGCGATGGTTAACGAAATAAATTGTCAACATGTAACTTAATATATATCTATCTATACTTACTATATATTTTTACTACATATCTATATATACATATATATACTACATATCTATATATACATATATATACTACCTATACTAAATCTGAAATGTTTGTTTGGTTGAAAGCACTAGTCTCAGGAACTACAGTTTGAAATTTAAAAATCTTTTTATGTTGTATAGTCTATTTATCGAGGAAGGTTATGTATTATATTTTACATCATCATCTATAATATATCATCATTCTTATTCGTTTCGAAGTGTCCTACTGTACTTCCATGAGAGAGTTGGCTCGGGAACTTTTTTCCTTTACGCTGTATATATAGCAGCGGTAGGCAGAAGGAATTTGGGAACCTAGTGTTAAGACTGTTCCCATAAAGACACTTTCGTTCCTCACTTTCCCCGTATTGTTGGGGCATTGGATATTGAGTGACGAAACTCAAAGCCGCGCTTTGTCTCATACCCGAAATAAGAAATGAAAATATTAAATTATTTCTACCTAACCTCCAGGACAAAACCACGGGCAAAAGTTTGTGTAATATATAAATTCCACATATAGCATGGTTTTCTTGCCGCTATCTCATCAATCATTTACCAGTAGAGTACCTTTCATACTGTATTGTTCGTAAGTCACGTACGCAATTATCGTTGGCTACTTGTCTAAGAACCGCACTCAGAGTCGGCAATTAGATTTGGACTGATATTAAATCGATATAGGTATTAGTATGCATGTATAAGAATTTATTTCAGTCTAATATCAAAGTGAGAAACGGAGTGTCTTAACACTAAGTACCCTCTGCCCGTGTGCAGGATACTGTCTGAAGCTGATTTAATTATCAATTTTTTAATCAAATATCTTTTTATGTTTATTACCATTTATCCTAGTATCTAGTATGATAAATCATTCATAAACTTACATTTTTAACTAGAAATAAAAATAAAAAAAATACTAATAATAATAATAGAAAAAATTAAAGCATATACCAAAAATATTTTACAAATTTGCGTTTTAACTATTGGTAATTATGTTTTGCATTTAGTTTCTCTACAATGAATATAAAGGCAACTTTATATTTATATTTATGAAATAAAAAATTAAATTATTACTACAATATTACCAGTCTAAGCTGTTCTACTGACTGTCTACATGTATATTTACCTATTTTAAAAGGATGCTTTGTAGCTATTTGAAATTCGTACTAGTGGTCTAAATAGAGACAAATTACTAACCGATATTCGTTAAAGACAAATTTGCAATCGTTATATCAGGATTCGTTGTACTTGTAGGGTGTAATCGTAGGAAAACGTCGGCGGGAGGACAGTCGGTAGGTTTTCCTCTTTCTGAAATAATAATAATGAGTATAGCTACTACATACAGACCATGCGGTGCAGAAGTACGTATGTACGTATGTAGTTTCAGCCAGTTTCTGGAACGAGTCATGGTAAGAAAAATAAAATTTTTTGAAAAAAATATTAATAAATTGTTTTTATTTGTTCTCTTCTGGTAACAAGAGAAACTGCAGCGTTGGGTTCCGCCAATTGCAATGTCTCGAAAATGGGTGGTTCGTGGGAAACGGAGTATTTTAAGAAAATTTCCCATTTGCCTACCCTGCTATATGCGGGAAACAGCGTGAAGCTAATTAATAATAATAAATAACAAAGTTCATATAAAAACATTGAAATAAATTATTTTCATTAAAATTAATTAAATTATGAATATGCAAGTTTTCTGCTTGAAATATTTAAAATATTCATACTTACCTCAATATAATTGTGTTAAGAAATTTCGAGAGCGACGGAGCCAATTCATGCCAATTAAATAATATTCTAAATTAAGCTTTTTAAAAATAATCCTCTTCTTAATTAGATTATCACAGATGACTTACCAATTTCAGATGTTGATTGGTTTGTCCTAGAATTTTGTCCTGGATATGAAGATGAGGGCGAGGGATGCAAACGCAGTACCACTTCAGCAGGTGGTCCTCCTGTTACTCCACTCCATTCTAACATAATATTAGGAAATTTATTACACGAATTCATATAACTTAGGATATTGAATAAAAAGTTATCTAATTAATGGAAACAGAGTGCCTTAACACTAGGTTCTCTCTGCCTATCTATGCGGAATCGAGAAGCTGCTCTAAAGAAGTTATCGTATGTATGTCCATAGTGGTATATTTGTAATGCATTTGAAAGTAATAATAGTGAGTTTTTTTTTCAGTTTCAGGTAGGCAGAGGACATCCAGTGTTAAGATTCCGTCGATTTCTGAAGGAATTGCATGTTGAATTCTCCTCTGCCTTGATCCGCCCTCTGCCTTGAAAGCCTCTTGAAGCTGCCTAAAGCGAAGAAATAAAAATATTAAATATTTAATTTCCTCAGGTGGGAATCGACTCCACATCCATCGCGTTACAGTCACACGCTTATGCCCCTGTTCCATGACGGCCTCAGTGACTGAATAATTCATAGTTCTCCTGGGAGGTGTGTCATGTAAGATATACTTATGTAAAATACGATATTGGCATCAAGTATGCAAATTGCATTATTTGCAACAGAATATTAGTGATTAGAATTTCGTTACCTTACCTATTACAAGATTTATAAGGCGGGACGACGTATGTGGATATAAAGAAATATTTTAGAAAACGTATATACATATTTAATTTTTTAAGATTCCTTAATAAAGAAGAAAAATGATAGAAGTTGCTTTCTACGTATGGCTTAGTGGTCAGAGCACTTGGACGGTTCGAGTCCTTATCGAGTCATGTAATTTTTTTATGCTAGCTAAAAATAATTAATTCGTATAGATTTTGTTAATATGATTTTAATAATGAATACCTGTTATATGATAATATAATATTATTTAACACATTTTATGTTAAGTTTTTTTTTTACTAAAAAAAGTCATGAAAAAATTTACCTTGTAATAATAATGGTACGCATAATATTAGCGTTATTTTAAATATTTCAACAACCATCTTACGTATAATGAATTAAACATCAATTCTTCACAGCGATATTAAAAGATACTTAAAGAAATAAGGTCATTCATTCATTTATAAAACATTTATTGTTTTTTCCTTTGAAACATCCTTACTTACGTATTTACAGTTAACAATAGAAATACGATACAAAATATAAACGAGACGACAGAAATTCCAGAATGAAAATAAGAAGTTAGAGGCCGTCTGACTGTAAGCTCGACAGTCGTTGTTTCGATTAATACTGTCTCTGGTAATAAGGCAAAGCGCGGCTAGAATTCCGTTACTTAAAATAGAAAATAAAGAAAAACGGAGAACTAAATACTAGAATATAATGTTACATTTTTAACATAATATATAATCAAACAGTCGACGAAGCGAAAGAGGTAAATAAAGGCCGTAGCGTTTTCTCTGACTACCCCGCTAGGGTTAAAGCGTGAAACTAAGTAAGTATAATCAAATCTATCATAAAATCTATATACTCGTATATAAAAGGACTTGTCCTCACTGACTGAGGTAAGACGCACGCACAGCCGTAACCGCTGTGCGTAGAAACGTGCAATTTGGACAGATGTTTACTTTCATAATCTGGACATCCACTAAGAAGGGATTTTGAAAAATTTTAACCCTAAAGGGGTGAAATAGGGGTTCAAAGTTTGTATGGAAAAAAATTAAATCGGCACCGATTTTTATAAAATTTGAAATTTAGATTTTTAAAAGTATTTAATTGAACACATGTTTCATAGTTTTCTAGAATTCACCCCCTAAGGGTGCAAATAAGGGGTTGAAAGTTTGTATGGGAAAATTCTTAAATCGCCACCGATTTTTATAAAATTTGATATTTAGACTCTTAAAAATATTTAATTAAACATATGTTTCATGGTTTTCTAGAATTTACCCCCTAAGGGTGTAAATAAGGAGTTGAAAGTTTGTATGGAAAAATCTTTAAATCGCCACCGATTTTTATAAAATTTGAAATTTAGACTCTTAAAAATATTTCATTGAACACATGTTTCATGGTTTATTAGAATTCACCCCTAAATAAGCTAGCGAAGCTGCGCGCGTCCGCTAGTATTCATATATATTTGCAGGCGAGTTTATCAATTACCTCATCAACTATTGCATTATTATAACAATTTTATTTAAATCGGTGAATTTAACTTGTAGCAGAAATTCTGAGCAAGCAAGCTTAAAGTTTGACTTGTGAATAATTTACGTATATTACATACCCATGAGTCGTATGTCGTAATTCGTCGTTATATAACTGAAGACATGCATGGATGTTGCAAAATTAAAATTCCTAATTTATTATACATTAATATTTTCCTCGAATAACATTTTTATTTCCTTGCTCTGATAGAGAGAGAAAACGCGGCGTTCAGTTCCGCCACTCAACACGCAATGGCTCCAAAATAGGGAATATTTTTTTTTTGTTTTATGGCCTCGAAAATTCAGTAAGAATGTAGGGAACGGAGTATCTTATCACTAGGTTCCCTCTGCCTACCCTACTACAAGCAGAATGCAGCGTAAAATTGAAAATAATAAGTGAATAGTAAAATCTATGTAAGTTAAGGGTACTCCACTGGTGAATATTAATATACATAAAAGCATTTCTCTTTGCAATCTTTTAAAGCTTGGAAACTTTAGGACATCAATCATTAAAGCTTTACCACTCTCACCAGCGGAGATGCGAGATGGATGTGCTGGCGATTTACGCGATCCTACCTCCTGTCTTGACTCCGTTGCACTTTCTGTAACAAAGAAATTATGAATGGTTGAATTAAATGATTTTAAACCGAATTCTAATTGTAATTTATTAGTTTTTTAACTTTAACGTCAATTTAACACATACCAAGATATATGGGGAGGGAAAGTTTTGGAGACCTAATAAGCCATATTTTTGCTTTACGTCTAATAACATTTCATTGATCTAATTAAAAATAAACAATATATTTTTTAAATATTTTAATTCATTTGAAAAATCATAGAAAATCTTTCAATAAATAACCCAGTTCTATCATATCATAAGAAATGTAAACAAATACTATTATTATAGGAAACATAACCAAAACTTTGCTCTTAACAATTTTTACGACGACCTTCACGAGTTTCAAATGTCCCAAACTTAAGTAAATAGGCATCGTTGAGATTGCGCAAAGTTGCCACCAGTATTGTTCAGTATTGAATTACTTTTCATTGTTCTTTTAATAAATAAAATAAAAATCGTATTGTTTCTTTTATAACCTAGAAATTGTTTGATTGTTTATTTTTAATTACTTTACAGACGAGAGAAAAGGGGTCAATTTTGTGCATACTTCATTATTTACGTCTGTCTACTTATTCGTTTTACCGTTTCTGAACGAGTTATATATTTTTTTTGTGTAAGTACCATGGCAATTTTACTAAATTCCACGTTTCGTTAACGTCACAGCTGTCCTTTCTAAATTTATTAATATCAATTAAGTTGCATCTTTATGAATATAATACTTCAAAATAATGTTGTTTGAATCGACATGAAATATCAAAGACTAATAAATCAAAACGAGACTTAATATAAAACAGTACAGTTAAAAAAAAATAACCATGTAATTTATCTTCATCATCTAATTTAAAAAAAGTTATAATTAACAACCTCCAGTTCAGAAAGTGCAAATTGGCGTCTAATTACTTTTTAATCCTTCCTTAACTTCATAACAGTTGACGAAATGTACAAATTGATTAAAGTTTATAAAAAAGTTGCAAAGCACGAAACATAATTAAAACTTTATTAACAAATGAAACTTTTAACATGTCTGTTTTTTATAAGAGATATTCTTTTCAAAAGTCCTGGCAACACTGACGCTTCTTGATTGATGACAGTATCCTGGTCAAGTTTATTTGCCAGCGGCGGCCATTAGCAACTATTACTAAATAATCAACTTACAATGAATAATTATCAGATAATCAACTTATAACAAATTTGTAGGATATGAAAGTAAAAGTAGGTATTTACATTTTTTATTATTATTATTTTTTATCAGACTGCGTAATATTAACCAGAAACTCCTATCTTTCCAAGAGTTAAAAAGATATCTAGTCTGGTGTCCAGTACCTAATTGAGGAAAATAGCGCTTAACAGCTCCTTCCACGCGACGGTTGCTTTTTATTCGTAGAGTTAACGCTGCGGACTCGGTAATAATGTTCTTATATAGCGTAAAAAGAAACGTTGAATTAGTGGACACATTCTATTTAGATAGCAAAGTTTTTATTGTATTTAGATAGCAAAGTTTTAAAATTTATCCCTGTACCATCCGAGTGAAAGTTGGATACAATAACTTTTTTTCAGTTTCACGCTGTATCCCGCACACAGCAGGGTTTTGAGGAACCCTAATTTCCGTCGAATTCTGGACTGTATTGCGTGTTGAGTAGCAGAACTGAACGTTGCGCTTTGTCTCTACAGTAGAGCTAAGAAATGAAGTTATGGATTTAAATAATTTTCCTGAAGTGGGGATATTTCTCGATATTTTTATTTGTGCTATTTTTGTAGGATAAATTTCATATATGATTAGATCTTTAAACATTTTATAGTAAACTCAATTACAAAGTCAAAGTCAAAATTAATTTCTTGCTCCTAATATCTATATTTCATAGTTTCCTCGATGTAACGACGATGAACTTTAACAAATTGAAGTTTTATTACTTTATTAGACATGTCAGACATGGCAACACTTACCCAATTATGAAGTTCAGAATTCGGTTCATAGCACAACGAAGTTAAGTTTTATAGGAAAGCTGGGAACGCTAACATATTGCTGGTACATATTGAGCTATTAGCTTTTGTAATAAATTTTTACGTTCTCCATATTTTACTAGTAAGGTATTTGTTACCATGTTATTTTATGCTAGCACTAGGTTCTAACAAAGTGTTAAGACACTTCGTTCCCCACTTTCCGCCGAATTTTCGAGGCATTACATGTGTTGAATGGCGGAACTCAACCCGTGATTTAACCTTGATATCAGAGTGAACAAACACAACTAATATCTACTAAATTTCTTCCCCCAAGTGGGAATCGAACCTATCACCATCACGTTATAGTAACATGGTTGTGCGTCTGCGTTACGATGGCCTCAAATAAAAGTTATGCCCGTTTTATACAATATAAAAGGTTCTGTGAACATAATTTGATGAGTAGTTAGTAAAATTACTGCAGATACCTAATTTAACAGCAAGATCAAGAATTATGGCGTTTTTTATGATACATAGGGCATGCTTATTTTCATAATTTTACTCGTCTATCTTTAAAAACAAACATTATCCTAATTTTAACTTTTTACTTAATTAAAAGAATATCTGAACTCAAAGTTATACTGTCTAACCGGATAGAGGAAGTGAAAATATTTTCAATATTCTCTTATTGGATATTTAAACCACAAATGTCGTACAGAGTCACATACTTTCCTACTAACCGACGACGATTCTACTATGGAATAGTTTTACTTAAACGTGTTATAATTAAATATTTTTAGAAGTTCTTTTCTATTTATAATCATAACTAATTACTGTTATAAATAAACATAAAGTTTTTTTTTTGTGTAAAATACTACGATGTCTTGCCATGAACATGTTCATGCATGCTCTCCGGAGGTGTTCACACTTTTTACTTGACATTATCGATTCTTTAAATTCTCTAAATCCTCTACCTCTCTTACCACTGACTCTTGCAAGAATATTTTGGTAAGCTTCCCTTAACATTTTGGTGATCCTTTAACATTTTTATTTTATTACAATCAATTTATAAATAAAAAATTATATCATTGTAAATAAAGTTTGCTTATATAAATATTTTATTGAATTGAGTAAATTTTACTTTTTAATATAGTTATTAATATTTATTATTATTAAAAAACGAGAGTAACAGACATTACTCGTAGTAAATTAATAACTATGCAGTTAAAACGGACGTCACGAGTGGATCACTAGCATATAATAAAAAGATAGACATTTTGTATAGCAGTAAGCCCGGCCAACGTTGTTACAGGATAATTATTTAGTTTGTTAAAAGTTTCTTGCTACGCTTCATCCGTGTACTTTGTTAAGAAACTGAACACAAGGATAAAATGATGTTATCGTCATATTAATTTCCACGCTATTTAAGAGTTCACTTTGAAGTTAAAAGATAAGATAGGTTCTTCTTCGTTTTTATAACTTCCTCTAAAATGATGGTTTCATAATAATTATTAAAGTCATGCATTTTAAACCGACTTCAAAGAAAGAGGTGTTCTGTTTCAATTTGAATTATTAATGTAATGCAGTAGTAGTTGGGATTCGTTGGTTCTGGCGCACGCGCCAGAACCAACGAATGCGCTAGAACCACGGGAGTGTGCCAGACCCCGCGCGTCGACTTGGCGATGCGTCGAAACTAAAAAAAAAAAAAAAAAAAATAAAAATGTTTAGCCCCCCATTTGAATCGATTGCGCCGGGTCCCAGAGCCGTAGCTCTAACCGTTCCAAAGATAGCTTTTCGATTAATTAAATGCCACTAGACGCGTCTCTTATCAGTCACCCTCATCAAGCTCGGGCCCGGCCTTATCGCTCGCTTCCCCCGAATTGCTAACAACGAACCTACGTCACAGTGCAGTGTTGCTGTCTCTTTCTTGCATTACTTATCACCCAACGACACCACAGTGCCCGTCTCTTTGTCGCTATGTTGCCTAACAATTTGTTTATTAAAAACTTCTCATTTAATATGTAATTTCTATCATTTTAATTTAATAAAAATTGTATTTTTTACTATATAATGTTTCAAATAATGGTGCGCCGATGTAACAATATTTTGTTTATTAAAACTTCTCATTTAATATATATATTTTTATGAAATCTAACAATAAGAAATCGAAATGAGAGTATAAAAATGTAAAGAAATGTTCAACCTAACCTAACCTAAATCGCTTTCTACAAATGATTTTCTTATTACAATCTTTGTGAATTTATTTAGTCTAAATACTTCCATTGTATTTTTTACATATAATGTTTCAAATAATGGTGCGCCGATGTAACAATATTTTGTTTATTAAAACTTCTCATTTAATATATATATTTTAATGAAATCGAAATGAGAGTATAAAAATGTAAAGAAATGTTCAACCTAACCTAACCTAAATCGCTTTCTACAAATGATTTTCTTATTACAATCTTTGTGAATTTATTTAGTCTAAATACTTCCATTGTATTTTTTACTATATAATGTTTCAAATAATGGTGCGCCGATGTAACAATATTTTGTTTATTAAAACTTCTCATTTAATATATATATTTTTATGAAATCTAACAATAAGAAATCGAAATGAGAGTATAAAAATGTAAAGAAATGTTCAACCTAACCTAACCTAAATCGCTTTCTACAAATGATTTTCTTATTACAATCTTTGTGAATTTATTTAGTCTAAATACTTCCATTGTATTTTTTACTATTTAATGTTTCAAATAATGGTGCGCCGATGTAACCATATTTTGTTTATTAAAACTTCTCATTTAATATATATATTTTTATGAAATCTAACAATAAGAAATCGAAATGAGAGTATAAAAAATGTTAAAGAA
>HE671385.1:0-28576 GCA_000313835.2 Heliconius melpomene melpomene
TACTACAATATGTAATTACTAAGCCTGTTTGTTTTACTTGGCACAGACTTCAAAATTATAAAATCTTTATATAATTATTTTTCACTTTTTAGTTCGTTGTTAGAAGTCGGTTTTTGTTTTTGTTAAAAATTAATGTTTGATGATTTATGAAAGATAGTTTTTTTTAAAACTTTACCCTGTATCATATAAAAGTTAAGACACTCCGTCCTCAGAGACATTGCGTGTTGAGTGGCGAAACTCTACGCTGCACTGTTTTATTAGAGTGAGGAATATAAGAGATCGAAAATAAAGGTTCCATTTTTTAGGGTTCAGTATCGAAAAAGTAAAACGGAAAATTGAGTGAAAGAGTCCTATTCGTACTTGTCAGATTTTTTTAATTACATTCCATAACGTAAATCGTAAATCATAAATCTAGTTCAATGACATTAAACAAACCACAGTAGAAACAAATATACATATATATATATGAACATCTAGATAGCCCAGCTCACTCAGTTACATGGTCGTGAAATGCGTCCAAACTCCCCAAGGGCGAATTTCGGTAATAGCCTTACTATCAGTTATTCGAGTCCTTTCGTTTTCTGTCTTTTTGATATTTTAAGTAGTATAATATGAATTTATAGAATTAAAATTGCAAGAAGATATAATTATTTGTACTTTTAATTTATAAAAACCAAAGAAAATTATGTTTTTTACAAAGCCTACAAAAGTCGCGGTTAAAATTTGTGTTTGTTCAATACAATTGTTAATAATAACAAATATTGAACTTTTATTTCTTACTAGTGAAAGAATCTAATAATTTGTCACCGATATGAACCGAACCGGTTATGGGTTCGATCCCCACTTGAGGAAGTGAAATATCTATTTATAGTTTATATTTCCATTTCTTCAAGGAACGGAATGTATTAATACTAGGTCCTCTCTGCCTACCCTGCTACGTGCGGGATAGAGCGTGAAGCTGATTTAGAACAAACTAAGCTTTACTGATATTCAGCTTCTAGGAATTATGTAGCATTTGCTTGCTACTGTAGAAATTCGCTTTGTATGGCATAGAGTAAATGGACTTAGGTCTCGTGTCCGTAGGCACATACGAGTATAAGTATTAAATATGTATGTGTGTTATGTTGCGTGGGGAACAGAGTGCCTTAACACTAATTTCCCTACGAATAGTGATGTGTTCCGCATATGTAATGCAATGTACGTGAGACCAAAAAAAACATGTTGTAATACCGAAGTAGAATTTTAGATATATTGCCCTACACACGCTAGAGAGATCGTAAAATATTTGAATGACAAATTGAGAGCGCCGTCTTACTGGCTTACGTGACTGAATTAAAAGTGACGGTATAAACGACAGTTCCTGTGTTATAGACCGTCGTTGAGTAGCTGCACACCATCTCAGGCGATCGTTTTGGGTTCGATTATCACTCGGAGGAAGTAATAATTTTCATTTTCATGCTTTGGTAACAAGATAAAGCGTGGGTTGAGTTTATTGTTTGTAGCAAGAATAAAGCTGATAGTGGGCAACGAAAGTGTCTTAATGGGAACAGAGTGTCTTAACACTAGGTTCCCAGTTTTTATTTGCTTTACTGTGTGCGGGGTATAGCGTGAGGTTAAAGAAAATCTGACAGAACATCATGGCTGTATGTAGGCTTTGATCGTTTTATGGTACTGCCTTTTACGTCCCTCTAAATAGGTATGTATATTGTATATTATACTGTATTTACAGTTAGCGAATTCCTGGTTTTATACTCTAGATATATAACATTATATGGTTAACTATAACTAAATAAAAGAAAAATATAAAATAAAAAGCCATTCTTACAATAATATATAGTAAAAATAATCTTGTATACCGATGTTTAATAAATAAATTTATTTTCATCTATGAACATACAAAAAACGGGAAGCATAGTGACTGATCACTACGTTATCCCCGCTTATCCCGCAATTAAGCTAAATCATTTGAATATAGATATATGCCTAAGGCAACAGTAGTATATAGTACGTAATAATACAACAAACATTTTCTACTTAATCCAGCCCATAGTGCTTACAGCATCTCAGAGCAAATGGATAGTTAGTATTTATGATGTCATTCTGAGCTGTGAAGGCATAATAAATATTTAAGACTAGTTCCAGCCTGCGGCGTCGGTTATGTCTCTCTAGGGCCACATGCTTTATCTGAACTGAACTGGAAATTTCTTAGGAGATTCGTAAAAATATTGTTATGGTTTCATTTAATATAATAATATTATTATATTCAGTGATGCATATGCAAGGCTATTAAGAGGTGGTCGTGGTATATCCTATCTTCACCTTAAAGGCCAGTAATTTAAGCATAAGCGGCATATTTCACAATTTTCTTCAATAATCTATTTTTTTATTTTTCCTTAAATCAGAAGTTCTCAAATATCTACTACCCAACGAATATCGCTGAACAGACACGGATAGCTATTGAAGTCTCCTATTGATGTCTGAAGATATGCAAAGAGAACCTGCTATTAAGACGAAACTCAACGCCGCACCTTATACTACTGCGCACAACATAAAATATACTTCAAAACTCGCTATATTCCTTATTTATGGTATGAAATATTATACTATAAGCATACTGTATTATATTTTAATCTACATATTACATTATGGAACACCTATCGAAGACAACCCTAAGAAAATGTTCGACACCTGTCAGCCACTCTATTATGCGTAACAGCTTTGTTCAATTAACCTCAGGTGTTTATTAACGACAATTTATTATGAACCTTATGTCGTAAGAATTAAGAGTGATAATAAATTGCAATTTCCTGGAGAAGAATATGAAATATTCAAGTCTTCTATCTATCAACAGTTGTTATGAATTTGTGAAATATCTACATTATGATACGGTGGAAACTTTTTACTTAAGCTGCAGTAGTGAAATATTATATCCGTCTAATTCAACTCGTTTTGTATTATTAATGTTAAAGTTTGTATTTTGTTATTTTATTATTTTGTATGGATATTTGTTTTATCTTGGACTATAATAAATCGTTATAAAAAAGCCACCACCGCCACCCCAAAAGCGAGTGTTTGGACCAAACTCTTGTAAACTTGTAAACAAATTAGTTAATGATTATAGTGATAATATTGCCTATTAAATATTAATGCAGATTTAAATAGCAAGGTTCGGTCATCTTGAAAGTGTATTACTTAATACTAATAATATCCTTTACATTATTTATTTTTTCTTCTTTTACTTGTTTCTATCACCAGCAATTAGCATTTTCTTTTCGCCCTGTTTACTCACGATGCATCCTCTTCTAAGTGTCTATAGTACCTAGATTCAGTTCAATCAATCGATCATATTACCTTATTCGGGTCCACTGTTGGACATAAGCCTCTTCCAGGGTGCGCTAAAGCTCCCGATCCTCTGCCTTCCACATCCAGTCGAAGCCAGCAACCTTCTTCAGGCGCCCTATGCTACGCTTGATCCGCGAATATTAAATACAAATTACATACAAATTTCAATATCCAATATAAAAATAAAAATTTCCCCATTCCATTCCGATAACCAGCATCAAGATTATATATCATCGAGCACACCACGATATCAATAAACTATCCCACGTATCCGCGTAATAAAATGCCGCAGCTCATAAATATCTGGGATTAAAATCGCAAATTTAAAACTTATTTCACACACATTACTCGAGAGTTTACGGCACGTATCGATTTGTCGGCAATCCGGGCTTTTGGTAACGTTTGGGTCCCATCATATCATTACCTCGTTACGATCGAGGCTTAAACGTCAAAATTCGAAGCTTAGCGGTTGGTAACGGATCGTGATGGGCCTTACCGCTGCGTTACCTTGAGACCTTATTGTTTTAGGGATTGTCACAATTGGGATGCTGTTTGGACGGTCTATAACGATAAAGGATGAACATTTTCTGCTTGCGTAGAGATTTCCTTCTAGATTTCTAAATTCGTGTTTTATATTGGTAAGTATGATAGATTTAGATTTTTCAAATTGGAGTTTTGGAGTATTTGGAAAATAATATTTTCTTCGATCTATAAAATATTTAAGTGACTTCCGCTGTAACATGTATTTTAATATTTTTTTTTAGTATTTTTCAGGTTCACGTGTATTCCACAAGTAGTAGTATAATGAAGACACTACATTTTCCGTTTTCCACCGGAAGTTGATAAGTTTCCTCTTGAGACTGTCTCACGGTCACCAGATCATAAAATCTAGCCGTATACGACTAAGATTCGATCAAATATTGAGTCATTACCCAGTACATATCTCATATCTCGTACATATACATGTTAATGATATCTTACTTTACTAAATTTTGAATTCAATTTAATTGAATCTAAATACCTACTATTATAAGACATAAATACACGCTATTTCCAATTCGCCGTAAAGAATTTATCAGACAGAGTTCCTTTGTATCGGCAAAAATGAAACACGTGCAGTTTTAGAGAGGCCAGTGTTCAACTAGGAAACGAGGTCACTACAGGAATTCAAGACAGGTAGCTCACGACATTTCTGTTTAAAATAGATACTTTTGTGTTGTACCATATGAAACGTTCCAATAAGTCAATAATAAATATTTTAAATTGTCTTACTTAAGAAAAAATATATATATATTTATATTAATTTTGTTATAAGATTTTTTTTATATTATTAGAAAGCTACAAAATTTTATATGTATTAGTAATTGGTAGGTACACTGGTATTGTTTTTTTTAGGTAGAGGGAATTTAGTATTGAGACAGGATTATTGATGATATTGCGTGTTGAATGACATAACATAACAGCGCGTTTTGCCTCGACACCAGAGCGAAGATAAAATAACATAAATTTAAATATTAAATATATTTAAAAATATTTAATTTCCCCGAAGAGATATCAAACCTACAACCAGTCGCGCTTACAGTCACGCACTTGTGACCCTGCGCCCCTGGCCTCATCCAGATGAAGAAGAAGATTGTGATGTTACTAAATGTATAATAATTATTCAGGCAAGCTTCCATATTAACACTATTTCGAGATATCTCGCATGACCTGTCATGTAACCACATTTCAACTATTATATCGGTTCATATGAGGGTTAGTGTAGCGTAAAAGGTCGCTTTGTGTATGAAAGCTTGTGAATTAAATTTAGGCTTATGTTTTACAGGCTATTAGATTTAAATTTACATAATATTATAATTAAGAAAATGAAGGCATAAGTAGAAGAAACCATTTTTTAGCTTTTTTTATTTCGTTTTCTACGGACACATATGATCTGTCGCTTTTTAGCTAATACTATTATTTAATTGTTTTTATTTATAGTAACACTAGCGGCCCGCTCGCGGTTTCACCCGCGTGAACTATGTTATTATTAATTTCTGTCTCCATGGCTACGTCCTAGTGACGTCTATGCAAAATTTGAGACTCCTAGCATTTGTAGTAACGAAGTTTCATACAAACTTTCGACCCCAAAAACAACCCCTTAGAAGTCGAATATTGCAAATTCCCGTCTTAGCGAGCACCTACGTCCTATAAGTAACACCTATGCAAAATTTGAGATTCCTAGCACTTGTAGTTTCTGAGATTTCGTGATGAGTGAGTGACCTTTCGATTTTATATATATCGATTTACTAATTATTACATAGGGAAATTTAATCTTACAAAATAGGGTGATTTATCTTTAAAAATTTGTGCAATGTATATAAAAGTATTTTTAGAGAACTTACAAAAATTTCAACGTTGCTGGACTTGAACCCACACCTGTTGGAAACGTCCAAACCGTACGCTTTGATCTCTAAGCTATACGTTCGTCTACAGTTTCCAAGAGGAGAGGGTTCGAATATTGCTACGTGTTTGCTACCGCTGCTCCACAACGGTCTACAAAAAGTTATAAGTAATATCGTCATAGTATTTTTCCTATATGAGTATAATAACTATCAACGAAAAGAATCGAAACTTATAAGATGAACTTTAAACCATATTTCAACCTTTGCCAAAATAACTTTATATTAGTGATATGGATAACAAATTACAAACCTTGCCTAAGGCAATATGAGAAACATAAATTGACATTTTTTAATATTTTTTTCAGTTCAATTTATATTGATATCAGAGCTGAGTAAAATAAATATATAATATATAATACTTACATTTATTTCTTGTTTTCATATATTTCTTGCTTAATATGAAATACCTAAATGGAACCAACGTAACCCAACGTTTGTCAGGATAATTTACATATATCTACATATAATAAAATTGTAACAGATTGCTCTCTGTACATGGAAAGTAAAAAGAAAATCTATTGGGGGTATTTATCAATGTAAAAGAGTCCAAAATTTAAATTATTTATAAAATTGTGTCTGTTCGTCGATTTGTCTGTTTGTCTGTGCGTTTGTGCACGCTTATCTCAGAAATAGCTCAACTGATTTAAATGCTGTTTTCACTATTGTATTTTCACAAACCTCTATTAACATGTTAGTGTTTGTTTTATTTCAATCGGTTCATAAATAAAAAAATATATCAATATAAACTGTTTTGTTTGACAAAATTACTACAAATAAAAATTCTATTGAATTGACCGAATATATATAGTCTCTGAAATATTTTAAAAAGTAAGTTTTATTCTAATAGGAATGAAATTTTTAACCATCGGGTGTACACACAAGTCTGACGCTTCCCAATCCCGCAACAACGTCAAATGTTTCCTTATTTTTCACCAATTTTTTCCTTTATTTATTTTTGTCGATGAAAAAACAAATATCCTTAACAAAATACACTGACAGTATTGTTAAAGAAATCCTTTTTATTTCTGCTCTCAATTTTATATATAAAATAGGTATTCGACGAATATGTAGAGAATACGTATAGAATGAAGGTTTTACAATACAATTTACTTTGTGAATATATTCTAGGGTATATATAAGAATAAATTATTGAATGATTTTTGTGTTATGTTAACATTTTTAATGGCCTAGCAAAGTAGGTGAGATAGAGACAGTGTTGAGATCCTCCGTTCCCCACGGATCTGGCAATTTTTAAGACATTGCGTGTTGAGTGGAGGAATTCACCGCGCTTTTTCCACCAGAGCAAGAAACTTAAATAAATATTTATTTCCCCAAGTTGGAATCGAATTCACGACCATGACGTAACTACCTCAATTAATTTAACTAAATCTTATAATAACTCGATCTTAATGATAAAATAGCCGTATATTATTAAGAACCCTTCCCTTAAACTTAATATGCATAAGTGCCTTTATGATACATATGCTCAGCGTACGAGAACTCTCCACGTGAGGGCTCTAGAAAACCAAATGGCGTATTAGCACTTGAGTAGTGAAAGCTTAAGTCTAGTTCTTACAGTGTTTGTGTTAGAATTATTCTATAATAAATTTTAAGTTAAATGTATGAAAATGTTTGGCGATTGTTTTTTCTGTTGAAAGTTTACACTCAACACGGAGTGCCTTCAAAATTCGGCGGAAAATGGGGAACGGAGTGTTTTAACACTAGGTTTCCTGATTGGAGTAATTTATACCTCTTTCACTTCATCCTCTGTCATCAACTTCTTCAATTTGGCCTTTCCCTTTCTCCAGTATCATCGATACTCTGAACAAGAACTTCATTTTTTTTCTTCAAAATCGTTCTCAAATTCAGAACTTCCTTTTTTTTCTTTCGTGCCAAAATCACCTGAGCACGTTCTTCATCATTCTCACCATGACATCCTCATTAGTACTCTCGGTCAGCTAAACTGATTTCGCATCATGCTGAGTAGAATACGAATTATTCTTCTTTCTCTTATTCTTCTTCTAAAATGATTTATTAAACAAATAATTACTAATAATCCCATGCGAAGCCAATTATTAAGTCAACATTGTAGCAACAAGAGTAAGCTGGCCTTAATTAATGCACACGTTCGAGACAAAGATTTCACGCAACAATGTGCCCAAAACCCACCACGTCCAGTTACGGTCGGTGAGTTTGATAACTAACACTAACTGGGTGGACTTTGGATTAGAATAATAATATATTATTATATTTACTCTATGAAAATTATATAGTTGTTATAGAACTTGTTTGTAGGTGGGTTTTTGTCTGGTTATTTTGTATATATTATTATTTAATTGGTAAAATATTATTTATTAAATTTCAAATTATTAAATTTCATCAATATTTCACTTTATTCTCTGAATAAAAGTATGTTAGTTATACTCTTTTAAGTATCAGGCATTTCTTTTGTATAAAATATACAGATTGAGGCCGTCCTGATGCAGGGGTACATGTTTGTGACTCTAAGCGAAGGTTGTAGATTCGATTTTTACTCGATGAAATATTTAATATTTTGTTCTCGCCGGTCTGGTAAAGAGACAAACGAAGATGAAAAGTGGGGAACGGATAGTCAGACTCGCCCACTGAGGGTCCCCTACAAAAATTAGAGGTCTCGAGCTTTTTCTGAAATTCAAGCTTAGTTTAGCCAGAGTCCTTTCATCTGATACCTCACTTGAACTAGCGGTTTTAACATCAATTTTTGTTTCCCCCTTTTAAGACTACTATTTTTTAAGATTTAACTATAAATATATAGTTTTCATATTTTTTCATGAACTAGATGCTAGCTGCTAAATTTCATAATTTTAGGTTAACCGGAAGTGCCTTATTATTTTTGAATCTTTTTATGGTCTCGAAGTGTGCTTTTATGTAGGCCATATTTTTTTTGAGTAAATGTAGAAATACGTTATAAGGATCGTCTCATAAGGATCCTTTAAAAGTACGGAACCCTAAAAATAAATAAAGAAGTGGTAAATAGAGAGTTTAAAAATAGAAATATTAAAAATAAAATATAAAGATATCCTACCCACACTGTCCACTTTAGTTATAATTTTTCACACGCCACTATACGAGAAATACTATACAAAGATTTATCTCGAATCCAGATTGAGTGCGTACATTGTAAGCAATACGTACCATCTGAGCATCCGATGTTTACTTACGATCGATTCTTCTCCAATTTCACGCGGTATTTACTTTCTCTGAACACTGACATATGCTGTGTTTGGAATTGGGGAAGTAGTTGGGCGAGTGGCTGGAGTTAAAAATAAAAGATTTGTAATTAAATTAGTAATAATGTTGTATTGAAATTGGGTTTGTAAATGTGAAGGTGGTGAGTTCGATTTCTACTCAGGGGAATTAATTATTCATTTGTGTTGGTGACAAGACAAAGCGAGCCGTTAAGTTCCACTTGTTAATACTTCTACTTGGTTCCCCTACTGTGTTAGCTGGTCGCCTACTAACCTGGCCCGAGTAGGCGCGTGCAGGTTGCTCCCGCGCGCTACTTCGAGCAGGCCGTCAAGGGTGCCCACACACTCTTGCTCACAACCTTACCAGGCTCCCGCCGCCGCGTTTCGCGGAAGACTAACGTCCCCATGTCTCGCGGCCAGTGGCGGTCGAGGAGGAGCACCGTGAGGTTTTAGTGGGTATTCGGACGGCCTTCAACCAGTCCGCGAGCCCCACATAACCCGCTCGACTCCCCACTCGGGCCGGTGTCCGTAAAAGGATTTCCTCACGTTAAAAAAAAAGGTTCCCCTACTGTGTGGGAAATTGTATGAAGCTGTCATATTATTTGACAGTGGCTAAGGGGATAATCTCTTATACAAAAAATTATCTACATATAAAAAAGTAAGCATGATTCCTAGATTCAAACTTATATTCAATTAAGCTAATACAACAATAAATAATCCAAGAAAATATTTAATTCCAACCAGACCTTTTTGGTTTCTCATGCGACATTGGTGAGGACGAGGCTGTATTGACAATTGAGACATGCCAGGAAAACAATTGAACAGATTTCCAGAATAAGATGGCAATTAAGCCTGATTTGCATATACCTAGAGGTATGCGTGTGTTTGGTGATACCTTGATTGAGAAGCAAGACCATGTTTGAGTATACCTACACAGTTTCGTCAATAGGTTAATTAAAGTCTATGGGAAATGTCTTGATAGTTAAATGATTTATTAGGTAAAGCTTTATAGTGTGAAATTTTATTTAAAATTTGAAGGAAGGTGTAGATTCGAATCTATGTTCCATAGATATCGTTTTATGATTTTGCTGCACAAACATCTAGTTGACAACGTGATGAGAAATTAATGGTTAATTGATTTAGTTCATAGTAAACTGGCAGATTTTTTTTGTCATTACTTTCAGAAAACCGTGATAACCAATCAATTGATTTCTTTTAGCTTCTCGCCGAATCCCGTATTAGCATTGTAGGTAGAATGAAGGCACTCTGGTTTCCGCTTCCGCCTGGATTTAGGACAGCGTGTGCTGAGTGGTAGATTTTAACACCATATTTTCTAATTCCATAACTATTATTTTTACACTCACACCCTAAACCATTATCTTATGGCCTCTATAAATTGTTGATCTAAATAAAAGTAGTTTTTCAAGAGTAAAGAGCATAGGCACTATGCCAAACTAATTCTAAGCCATACATTTACTTGATCCTAGGAATAACTGATATATTTCAAAATTTTGCCTACATTTCAGCTTCTAGGCAAATATTTTAGCTTTGAGCCTAGTAGTAGCTCAGGGGTAAAGCAATCACGCAAGCGAATGTAAAAGCGACAGGTAGTGAGTTGAATTCCAATTCGAGTAAACGAGATATATAATATTGAAAATGGGTAACGGAAGTGTTTTAATGGGAATGGAGTGTCTTTACACTAGGTTCCCACATTCCCTGTGCCTACAATGTTATGCGGAATATAATGTGAAAATAAAAAAAATAATAAAAGGAAAAAATAAATTTTATTCAGATAATCATTCAAACAAGGCAACTGGGCTACCTACGCCTGCTTTCCCTAAACTATACTAAAACACCGTTTCTTTTGTTTCATGTCCATTCCATTCAAAATGGTTGATCGCGTACATCCCTCGGATTGATTTCTTAGCTTTTACCAAAATAGATTTGTTCTGATATCTTTTACCTGTTATGCACACGTTACTTACAATATATACGAAAATATTTTAGTAAAGGTCTTCGTGGCGCAGTGGCAAAAGTGCGTGCATTATAAGTGCGACGGTTGTGGGCTTGGTTCCTTAGTTAATAACACTAGGTTCCTAGGTTCCCTCTGCCTATCCGTCTACCGTTCCGTTCCGTTCGTCTGCTATGTACGTCATATAGCGTGAAGAAAAAAAAATAGTAAATATTGAATTTATGTACTTTCCATTTGGAATGTCCCTACGCGTATTTTTAGTTCGTTTTATTATTTATTTTATTGTGAATTTAAAGTTACAATGAAGGTGTAATTGAGTGGAGCATTAATTCGCTTAATTCTCGAGACATTCTGCCTTAAGTGGCGCAAGTCACAACTCAAAACTCGCTAAACAGAGAAAATGCCTAGCAATTGGAAATTTTAGAATCAACAATTGATTGATTTAAATCAAATTATTTTATTATACAGCACAAACACCACGTTTCACAATTGATTCAACATCAATAACTCTGATTTATCTCTGTTTCAATACAATCGAATGAATTTAAATAAGGTTACCTATCTGTAAAGTTGGTGTCTGTATAACAAACAGGCTAAAGTTGGTAAAGGCTGTTCTGTGAAAAGGGAGGACCTTTGCCTTACCTTGTGGATTATTGTCCCTAGAATTAATTTATAAGTAAATTTGCAAATTAATTTTATTCAACTAAGATATTATATTAATGAACTTTTACTAATGTAAAAAAAAAAAAAAATTTTTTTATTTTGAAACTGTTTTGACAATTTGGGTGGGAAATGTAGAAAGACTTTTTAAATTTTCTGTATTGAAAATCTCTGTAAAACTAGTCCTTATCAACGACTTCATCCATACAGTAAGTTATATCAAAACTTTTCACTGACAGTGTAGAATTCAATTTGTATCAGAAGTTCCTGAGATTAACGCATTTAACCAAACAAACTCTTAAAGTTTCATAAAATTACTATAAATTTCAACATAAAAAACTATATAAAAAAAAACATCTATTAGTTAAAATCGTGCATTCCATACAAAATCCTCGACAGGCTGAGTTTGAATAATGGTATCAATAAACTTCGGAACGGGATAACAAACATAGCAACTTTAAATCTCTTCACTGAAAAGGGTGTGGAAGTTGTGGGTACCTCTGTCTGTGGCTTACGTCGACACTAATTTGATATGTAACGTGAGGGCGAAAGGTTATTTGGTGTTATTAACTCAGTTCGAAAGGACTTACTCTTAGTTATAGATTATTTCTTATTATTATTATATTATATAGTTCATTTTTTTTACTTTCATTCTGTATCTCGTAGGCAAAAGGAACCTTAGTGAAAAGATTCTCCGTTCCCCACGCACCGCCCTATTTTTGAGAGTTAATTTAAAAGAATTTAATATTGAATCAAATTTATTGTTTGAAGGTAGTTACGCAGTAAGCGTGTGACTGTAAACGCCACAGGTTGTACGTTCGATTCCCATTCGAGAAAATGAAATATTTAATATTTTAATTCATTCGACAATGATGAAATGGAGTGTCTTAACAATAGGTTCCTTCTACCTACCTTGTGATATGCGCGATACTGTGTGAAGCTGTACAAAAATAACATACTATGTAGTAGTTCTACGCTATGAGGTTTGTATATGAAAATTATATTCAAAATTAATCCTTTTTGACGATGTTTTTAAAATTAGTTCTGTATTGACTGTGTTCTAGAACTTGTTAAGTGAATATTTCTTTTAAAATCTTGCCTTATTTCATATAATATACTCTGTTGTTATTATCAGAGCGAGGGAATGACAATATTAAATATTAAATTATAATAACTAGTTAGAAAACTGGTCATAGTTAGAGACCAGAGCGGGACCGCGAACAAATTCCGTGGCACATAAATAACTTAATTTAAAATGATAACCGAAACTGCAAACAATGGAGTTTCGTCAGAATTTGTTCACCGAGTTAAAACGCAAATTCGTCGAGTTGTAAACTTAATTATGGCGTTAGAAGCTCTTAGTAAATACTTGGGGGAATTACTTATCTACTCTGATATAGAGGAATATTGTGGACGCCCGAAATAAAGATTGGAGTGACCGAACCCTTTTGGTTTAAAAAAAAAATAGTGAACTACTTTTAACTTATTTCAAGATTTTTTTTAGTTTATTTATTCTTTTGATATATTATTCTATCAAAAATCAACGTCTAAACATGGGTTTATGGTTAGCGACAAAAATATTAAATACTACGTTTCCTTGTATGAAAATCGAATCCACGACTGACTGGTACAACACGACTGGGCTGTACTATAGAAATATAGAATATAGATAATATATCAGTTATATAAATGAAATATTATTATGCACTATATAATAACAAAATCGATACTTAAAAATGGTAAAACGCCTGTGTAAGTGACATAAAATCAGCGGCAACGGGGTCTAGTGGGCGATCCAATTAAAGCTATAATTGGACTATCGCTACCACACCGATATACCGCTTTATAAATATAAAATGGGGAATGACGGAAACAATTACTTAGTTATGATTATGATTTTTTTCTGTCTATATTTCTTCTGAGGCCGTTATGGTGCAGTGGGACAAGCGTGTACGCTACGGTTCGATTCTCACTCTAGGGAATGATTTTTTATTTATTAATATTTTCATTTCTTCGTTCTGGTGTTGAGGCAAAGCGCGGCGTTGAGTTCCGCCGGTCAACACGCAATGCCTAATTCAGAGTAAAGTGGGAAATAGCTTGTTTTAATCCTAGGTTCCTTCTGCCTACCCTGCTACGTGGATCTGTTGAAATCATTTCGTTATTTATTTTTAGTCCCCTGCAAACGGATATGACTAAGTTTGCTAAAATTGTGAAGTTTTTACTTTAAATTTAACAATTTTTTCTTTATTTATAGTCTTTTTGGATGGAAATTCAGCACCAGATATACGTCCTAAAAATTATAAAATGAAAAATGATAAGCAATTTTAGTACATTTCAAAAATATCTGTGCAATCTGGTACCATAAATCAAAATTACGTAATTCCTTATCATTTTCATCATTTTTAACCGACTTCTGTAAGAAAATGGTCTCTAGGGAATCAATTCGACTGTATTTTTTTTTTTTATGTTTGTTACGAAACGAACGTGAAGCTTCCCGAATGGTCCCATTTTTTTGGTCCATGTCTGACAATGATATCCGTGAGAAAATCACATGTCTTAAATTTGCATTAGGCATGTGCGCGACAAATAGAGAAATAACTCAATGTCGCGCAAACCGATTATGATGATTCTTTTTTTGTTTAAAAGGATATACTTCAAGGATAATTTGGTGAAAGTTTGGTTAGGTTCCGATTATGGAATCCGGTGAAAATTGAGAAAATGTGTTTTTTTTTTGGTAAAAAAATTGTTATACTGTAATACAAGCAAAAACTTTTTAACTCGATGTCAGAAGTGAGATTCCTGATCGTTACATTTCTTTTCAACCAACCTCAAAAATTAGGATGTTCGCATTTTCAACCAACTTCAAAAAAGGGAGATTCCCAATTCGCCCGAATACTTTTTATGTTTGTTCTTGTCAATATACCAAAATGTTACTTTGCACAAAAATAATACCTAATTAAATGAAGTTTTACATGGAACAACCACAACCCCTCGTTGACAACCACTACCACCACCATCACCACTCGTTTAAGAAACATCATTTTAAGATCTACCCATCACTTAAAATCGTAAAATAAATTAATTTTTAACAAAAACAAAAATCGACTTCTAACAACGAACTAAAAAGTGTCAAGTAGAACAAACAGGCTTAGTAATTAGATATTGTAGTAAAGGTGGTGTAGCATTAGCTTGACACCGACTTCAAAATTACAAAATCTTTGTAAAATTATTTTTCACTTTTTAGTTCGTTGTTAGAAGTCGGTTTTTGTTTCTGTTAAAAATTAATTTATTACGTAACGGGAACATAAATTAAGTCAAATCAATAATATAGAAGTCTAAAGGAATGTAATTTTAACTAAAGGAACTTGTCAAATTTACTCGAAAGCGACATCAAAGGATCAACAAATTTCATTTAATTTGTTTAATTTCATCCATATTCTCCTTTCTTGACAGTTTTAAGAGTCGACTTAAAACATATAAACTTGTTAGATCCAATGAAAACAGCTAAGTTTGAATTATAACCAGTATTTTAATTTTTCTCTCGAATTAGATTTACTCTAGTTTTTTCATTACAGTAGAAACAAAATCGGAGTAATTATAGTTATATTCTATTACTTACACATATAACAGTTGTTAATTATTTTTTGGTTTATCGATTTATTTTACCTATATGCTTTTTCTATTTGGACTTTTTCTATTTTCTTTTGGCTTCAGATTTGGACTTATACTTAATTGCAACAAAGAAAAATATATAATACTAGCGGACGCGCGCAGCTTCGCTTGCGTATTTAGGGGGTGAATTCTAAAAAACCATGAAACACATGTTCAATTAAATATTTTTAAGAGTCTAAATTTCAAATTTTATAATAATCGGTGGCGTTTTAAAGATTTTTCCATACAAACTTTCAACCCCTTATTTGCACCCTTAGGGGGTGAATTCTAAAGAACCATGAAACACACGTTCAATTAAATAATTTTAAGAGTCAAAATTTCAAATTTTATAATAATCGGTGGCGTTTTAAAGATGTTTCTATACAAACTTTCAACCCCTTATTTGCACCCTTAGGGAGAGAATTCTAGAAAACGATGAAACACGTGTTCAATTAAATACTTTTAAAAATCTAAATTTCAAATTTTATAAAAATTGGTGCCGATTTAAATTTTTTCCCATACAAACTTTCAACCCCTATTTCTCCCCTTTAGAGTTAAAATTTTTCAAAATCCCTTCTTAGTGGATGTCCAGATTACGAAAGTAAACATCTGTCCAAATTTGACGTTTCTATCATCAGCGGTTACGGCTGTGCGTGCGTCTTACCTCAGTCAGTGAGGACAAGTCCTTTTATATATATAGATAATATTGACTACAATAAAAGAATTAAAATTTTGTAATTCAGTGTCACTAAACGATATTAAATTCAAAACAATTAAATTTAAATATTCTTTTAAAGCAGAAAAGGCAGAGGGAACCAAGAGTAAAAACTTTCCGTTTCCAACTTTCCGTCCCATATTCCCTCAATGTGAAATGAATCCACAACCGTCGAGCCAACGCTGCGCGACAATGTTTTGATACACTACAATAATATATAGCAATAATAAACTATTTCTTTGAAATCAATTAAAGGGTGGACTTCTATCCTCTATGATCCCAGGCTTCTACAGATAGTTAATGAAGATCCAATTTTCAACTTATAAGTCAGTTCGAAACTCTTTCTGTATAGAACTTTTATACAGTAAGAACTTTTTAATTGCTATTTCTATCAATATAGAACCTACTTATTTGATATTGATGCTTTTGTAGTGCATTATTCGATGTCCGTCGTGGTGCAGTTGATATCTGATTGTGAAACGCGAAGTTCGTGGGTTCTCTGCTCTGGTCGAAAGTGTTGAATTCCCTCTGCCTTAGCTTCTGTGCGGGGTAAAGCGTGAATTTCGTGAATAACGTGAAGAGTGAAAAATACAATTTACTCGTATTTGTAAGAACCGACTCTTAGAAATATTATTAAATCGTATTTCTTTTATTTGCCTACTTCAATAGACTATCACCAACGGCGACCCGATGCTATACCAAAGGAAATTTATACATTTTTTAAATTGACATTAAAATTTATATATAAAATATGAATACTAAAATAATATTTAAACAAATATAGTGCAAAAGTTCTCAGACCAATGCATAATATAAGGAATAACTGTGATTCTTAATCAAAGTTGCGAAGTTTAATATCCGAACTTTTAAGATCAGCTACCAGTATATTTCTAAGTTACCATCTACCTACATTCGTTATCTGTGAACACTTTTAATAACATTTTAGTTTTTATACTGTTATTTTTATTTAAATATGTTGAAATTATTCTAGTAGTATTCTAGTTTTCTATTTATTAATCTCCTAAGATAGCTATCTATGTGAGATCCAGAAAATGGATTATAGTTATTAATAAAAAATTATGTTTCACATAATTTTTTAGGCCGTTGCGGGGCAGTGATACAGTGTCTGACTGTAGACGTGCCGGTTGCCTGTTCGATTCCCAAGTAACAAAAAGAAGTTCGGCGGTGATTTCCGCCGCGGAAACATTTTATGTGACGGAAAATGGGGGACAGAGTGTTTTAACTCTACATTTCTTCTGTTTATCTGGTTATATATGGAGAACACCGTAAAAATATTACTATTATTTCTTTTATAATTAAAATATCTAAAATAAGCATAAATATCTATGTATATCTTTCCATAATACAAATTAAGGGTGGAAAAAAATAATTTACGAGAATTTTTCCTTGTTATAAATGACTTTAAGAATCCCAAATATTTTTCATTTATAACATTAAAAAATATAAATATGAAAAAGCAAAATTTTGATCTAATTTTAAATTCTAATCCATCTTCCATTTTTATAGTTAAAATAGTTTCTATCAGGCTAAGTCTCGTCCGTGATTGAGTTCCTTTATCTCAAGCCGCACCAATAACGCCATTACGCGTCCCTTTGACGCTCACGCGGCTTCCTTGCTCTATTGAAGTGGAGATGGAACTTTAATCTACTCCAAGTAATATAGTCAACGATAAGGTAAAGTTATATCTTAATATTGTTATCATATAACTAGCGGCCCCCCGGGGCTTCGCCCGCTTGAATTACATGATTATTCATTTATAAGTAAAGCATACATTGTAAGCTAAAGTTTTCCAATTTAATAAAATAATTACTTTGTTATTAATTTTCTCAAGTAGAAATCGAACCCGCAACCGTCGCGTTACAATCACACGGTTATTAACTAAAATTAATAACGCGCAGATTTGATCCTAATCTCATAATATTATAGACCAAGAAGCCAACAGCAAAACTTACGCCAAGTATTTAGAGCTCTCAAAGGGGATAAGTGCCGAACTTAAACTTTAAATTGTTTGCTCGATCCACACCTGTCTACGAATCTTAAAGTGGCGTAGGTACTCTAAGTTTAGTATTCATCTTACGTTAAAGCCTAGCCTAAAAAATGAAATATAAAAAAAGAAAATTCTTTTTGTATTTTAATTTGTAATGAAAAAACGCAGGATAGGCAGAGGGAACCAAGCGTTAAGGCTGAGAGAACCAAGCGTTAAGGCATTAGGGGTTAAGGTGTTGAGTGGCGGATCTAAACACCGCACTCGGAATCGACATCAGAGCAAAGAAATAAAAATTAAAATATTGAATTTCCTCGAGTGGGAATCGAACCCATAAGCTTGTCCCCCTACGCCACGACTGGCTTCTTGTTTAAAATATAAATTTAATGTGCATAATATATTAAGATTAATTTAAATTTTATATGCATTGTCGTCATATTGTTATTTGCTTTTATTAAACGAATTTTACGAGCAAATATTCTGTGATCTGTGAAAAGCGTGAATTCTGAAGTAATTGACAAAGTAGTCTGATTAAAATGAAAAATCACTTTATTGTATTCATTCAATTTGCTTATTAAAATGTTCACGTGTTATATATTTTCACTCTATATTTTTTATATTTTGTCATAAGATTTTTAAAAATATTGTAAAACTGAAAACTGAAGAGTTTATTTGAACGCAGTAGGTAATCTCTGCTGGTAGTACATAATAAAAAAATCGTGGTAGGTACAGTTTTGTAATAACAGCCAAATCTATGAATAAATTGCAAAACGTCTAAGCTTATTTAGTTTATGAAATTAATTTTATTTTTTACTTTTTAGTTGAAGCTAATCATCGTGGCGTAGCGGCACAAGGGTGTGACTATAACGCGACGGTTGTGGATTCGATCCCCATTCGAGGAAGTGAAATATTTATTTACGTTTATATTTCCATTTCTTCGCTCTGGTGTTGAGGCAAAGCGCGGCGTTCAGAACTGCCACTCAACACACAATACCTCCAGAATTCGACAGGAAGTGGGGAACGGAGTGTCTTAACACTAGGCTACCTCTGCCTACCCTGCTGTGTTCGGGATACAGCGTGACGCTGTCTTTTAATTTTTTTATTTTTTTGATACTTCTATTCAAAAGAAACGATTTAACATCTTTGATTCACACCCAGAGTCGAATCCACAACCTCTTTCAAAACAAACAACCCAAAACAAACGAGACACACACTAACAATATATCTTGGACATGTCAAGTTAGTATTGCACTCTATACGTAGTTAGTTTAAAAATTGGCCCCCATCCAATCCGCCGCGGTCCGCGAGTACTGCCAGCGTACGACGTAAATTTCTCTATATTGTTCTTTAAATGCCATTATATGCATTAAAACGTCCATACATCACATTTAGAACGCCATTGGCATAAAATTTACATATTAATTGGTACAAGCATTTTTTTTTTGATAATTATTTTTTGCGTTCTACCCCCATTCTCGTATAGTAACCGAAGATATAAACAGCGTGTATATAAAAATGCGATAGATTGCGGGTTCGATTCCCACTCGAGGAAATAAAATATTTAATATTTTCATTACTTCGCTCTGGTGTCGAGGAAAAGCGTGGCAATGAATTCCACCAATTAACACCCAAAGCCTCCAGAACACGGCGAAAAGAGGGAAATGTAGTGTGTTAACACTAGGCTTCCTCTCTCTACATTCAGAGAGATTTTGTTGTCCGTCTGTCTGTCGGTCTGTAGTCTGCCTTTCAATACCATTTATACAATAGTATAACAAACTTAATTATGTACGAACACACGTGCACGTATTAATATATAATTAATCTCGAAAGCAAATTACTAGATATACTGATGTCTATTAGTGAGAAATGTATTGAGCCGTAAAAGAGGCCTCGGGGGTTGATGAATAAATGAATTGAATCGTATAGCCACAATAAGACCTCTGTGATAGAGGATGTTAAATGATGTAAGGTAATATGGTGATAGTTGGTGTTAATTATTGTAGAAATCTAGCATTACGACTTGAAACACTTTTCTCTCCGTCCAGTTTTTGTTTTCTTGTTACCCTAGCGAGAAATGAGATATTTATTTAATTTTATATTTCTATTTCACACGGATTGAAATATTTCGAAAATTGGGCGGAAAGTGGGAAAAACAGTGTCTTAATTCTACGTTGTCTTTAATTTTATAGATTTAAAGACAACACCTCGCTTTATCAAAAAAGCTCTACAGAACGGTAATTAAGCTTATAGAATGTAATATGATGAATGTAGACACTGTTCCCGACTTCCCATCCGAATGTCAGACATTGCGTTTTGAATGGCGAAACTCAACGCTGCACTTTATCCTACAATTTAAATTACTGTGTATAACTAATGTAGATCTAAAATATTTTAACAGAATTCCTGAACATTGAGTATAATATGTTTTACTCTAGCTGTGAGTTAGCAAGAAATACAGTAGGCAATATCGCCTAGGTTTGCTAAAACAATATATGGTGATGAATCCTCGTGCTAAAATTAATTCTCTGTGCTTATAATTTATATATTTTGTATATAAATAGAATAGGTTATTCTGATGCCTTTATACCATATTTAAATAATTGATGTTGTTTTTTTGTATATTTGGATGCGTTTTATGTTTATAAAATTTAACAAAATGCTTGAAATGTAATTTATATTTTTAATCGACGGCTGTAAAAGGAGGAGGTTATCAATTCGAATGTATTTCATTGGACACGTGTTTCACGGTTTTTTAGAATTCACCCTCTAAACTGAACATAACTTCATAAACATATTTAATAAATATTAAATATTAATAAGTTTAGTTCAAGCGGGCGAAGCCGTGCCGGTCTACTAGTATTTTATAAAAACACACCACATTTGAATATTGAATAACCAAAAAAATGGCAGCCACGCAATAACTAAAATATCATTTTAAACAATAAAATATACTATTTTCATCTCAGAAACGTTTTTGTATACAAAAATATACGTTGAATTGTAATCCTTTTTTCTCTTTTGTTAAAATATTCAATAGAATTGTTTTGTTTATTTTTCCTTTTTTAAATATTAGAGCTCAACGAAATGACAGGAAACGGACAAAAGGCAATTTTAAGAAATGAATTCGTGGTGTCTACTCCTGTAAAACCATTATAAAAAAAATAAAAACATTTAAATCAGCTTCACGTTGTATCCCGCACACAGGAGGGTAGGCAGAGGGAACCTAGTGTTATCACACTACGACACTAGAGTGAAGAAATAAAAATGTAAATTTAAATAAAAAAAACATTTCCTCGAGTGGGGTTCGAATCCACAACCAGTCGCGTCAACTGTCACACACTTGTTCCCTTGTACCACGATTGGCCTCAAATATTTCATTTATAAATATTCAATTCTCAAATCTAATATTAAATTGAAAACCAATAATTTGTTTAATAAACAAACAATCCTACACTTTTACTTGAATTGATTTAGGTGTTTGAATTTATTTAAGAAACTAATACTAAAACTGAAAGTTCCCAACTTCCTCACGAACAACGCTCGGGTCGTCACAGTCCGGTGAGTTTGGAATATTATAAATTTACATTAAAAACATTTTACTATTTGTATTTCAAGTTCAAATGTTATAAAATAGTACATAAAGTATTTTTTTAGCTTCATTCTGCATAAGAGAGACAGTGGGAACGTAGTGTTAAGACACTCAGTTCCCCAATTTCCACCGAATTTTCGAGACATTACGGGTTGAGTGGGTAATTTTTGCAAATATAAGTTAAGATATTCTTATTGTAATTAATATTATTTATTTTTGTGGCCATCGTGGCCATAGCACGGTCGTCGAAAAAAGCGTGATGGTACTTTTTTATCTTTTTCAAGTTGTGGCATTAAGCTCGGGCAAATTGAAAAAAAATATATTAAAAAACAGTACAAGGAAAATTAATTACAAACAGAATTAATATTTTTTTTGCATATTCAATTATAAATATCCTTTTTACTTGTTACTGTATGTAGCCTTTTTGTGAGTCAATGATAACGCTTACATAGTTGTGTGCTCAATATCATTAAATTAAAATTAATGAAATTATAGATAACATTATCGTAATAATATTTTTATAGTTTGCCTTAGTAAATACCGACTGTAGAATTTCACACATTACCATTATAATAATGATTTTTAGTAAAAAAATATGTTCACTTAAATAATATATTTATAACTTTTACTTTTCAATTAAATTAAAGTAAAAAAAAATAACTTTTGTCAGAAAATCATTAAGTTACATAAATTATCTTACTACAAAAAAAATATTATATTTTTCAAGATATAATTAGAGAGTAGTCGTATCGTAAAAGCGCCGGTTATGGGTTTGATTTCCACTCAGAAGAATGAAATATTTCATATTTTCAAATAACGGGTAAAATCGCTGTCGAAAAAAAGATACTTCCGTTCCCCACTTTCTGATTAATTTTTGAGATATTGTGTATTGAGTGGGAGGACTCGAAGCCGATCTTCGCCTGGTTACCAGGGCGAGGAATTGAATATATATAATATTCCACCGCGTGGGAATCGAACTCACTGCTTTCATGTTTATAGTTGCACGCCGTCGAGGTATCTACGACGGCTTCACTTAAATAATGCGTGAAAATAACTAGAAACACATTTCTTCTGACTTCAGAACTTCTTGTGATTTATTAAGACGTGCTGTATACGTGAACGTATCACTGATGTAATAAATAACAAAATACCGCACCCTTCCCAAGAATTCTGACGTTACAGTTAAAGGGTGTAGGGGTGGCTTTCCATTTGAAGGGGTTACTTTGCCTGTATAGATATTTACATAATATATATTAAACATTTATATAATATATACTTGTTATGTTTAAAACATTTGCTTATTTATTAATAGTAGCTAAATGTGTAATGTTAAATCGCTTTTTTTTTTCTTGTGTTTGTGGTTTTTTCAGTAAAGTGCGGCGTAAATGTCTCGAAAACGTGGAAGAACACTTATAATGTAGACAAACGCGCGTAATGACCTGTAATTTTCATATGCACATTTTTTGGGGTCATTAACTTTGTCTAACAAAATTTTGGAAATGATTACATTGTAAGTTTAATACATTTCACTCATTTACTGAATTTCACTTACAATCCCGCACATAGCAGGATAGGCAGAGGGAACCTATTGCCTACTCCGTTCTCCAGGCTCCACCGTTCTCCACTTTCCGCGGATTTCCCGAAGAATTGCCTGTTGAGATTCTAAATTCAATGCCGCACTTTTGCCTCGGTACGAGAGTGAGGAAATAAAAATATGAAAAATGTCATTCCCCCGAGTGGGAATTAAATCCACAACCGTAGCGTTCACAATCACATGCTTGTACCTATGAACCACGACAGTACCTCGTCGGCTTCACTTACAACATAAGATTAATGAAAAAAAAATCCGCAAAAGCTTTAAATTTAGTGGAACAAAATCTTTCCTTTCAAATCAGAAATCCAGCAAGAAATTATATAATTCCAGGCCTTTTACATTTAACGCGGAGATGATTCATCCGAATTGAGTATTATCGAAAATTACGTTTACTTAAGAAATTGTAACTGTGTCTAATGGCTGCCTTTTCTCTTTATTACTTCAATGTTATTATCGGCTTGTTGGGATTTAATCCTTTTATTGAGTAATTATGATTATTTGTTTATTTTGTTCCGCTTCACGCTGTATCCCGGTATAGCAGGGTAGACAGGGAAAATTTTATGTGAAGACAATTAGGTCCCCACGAACAGCCCTGTTTTTTGAAAACGTTGCTTGTCGAGTGAAAATCTAAGGCTCCGCTTTCTTTTTTACCAAACCGATAAAATAAAAATAATTCATTAGAAAAACCCACTACTAATAATATTATTTCTTTATTGAGAATAGGGTCTCATTGATACAACTTCGTAAAATGAATTTAAATTAATTAAATTATGAAATTAATTAAAATTATGAAAAGTATATGCTAAGCAAATGTGATAGATAAACGAAAATATAAAAGATAGAAAACAAGATAGAATACTACAAGAAATCATTTCGAGCAATATTTCTTTCCAAGCAATATTTTTTGGAAAAATCCATTGTGGTGCATCGGTATAGTGTCGGACTATAAGCGCGATAGTGGTCAATTTGGTTGAATTCGAGTCCCACTTAGAAGAATTATATTCATTTTCTTGCTTTGGGTACGAGAAACTCAGGTAGGTGGCTAGGATGGCTCAGGAAGCTGGCTACCTAGCTTTATGCGGGATAAACCGTGAAATAAAAAAAAGTTGGAGAATTAAACTAATATTGAATGTACTTAGTTTAAGCATCTAGAGCTTTTGAACTCCAAGAGGCATGGGTTTAAACCATCAAAATATTCAACGAAAACTCAACAAAAAATATATTTCTGCAATATTTCTTAATAATAATACCATCCATTAAAAAGAGACAATTATCTCTTGCCTTTATTAATACTTATTTTGACTTTTCAAACAGCACCGAAGCCGTATCACATTCAATTACGAAAGAAGTGCTTCAGTAAAAAGAGGGCGAAATAAGGAATAATTTAATCTTGGCCTCTTGACATTTTGATCAAGCCGCAATGTCAACGTACTTATTACTTGGCTCTAGCAAATGAAAGTTTAAACAAAGGGAATGCTATGATGGAGTGGTTGAGAGGACATTTTTACAAGGCACTATTTGGATGGTGAATAAGTTGACTTGCCTCTTGTGGTCTTAATTAGTATATATTATGTTTTTTATTTGTGGCATTATTTCTATAAAAATGTGTTTGTAGTGTGAATTTACAGTTGCTTGTAAGCCCGATTTGCCCATGTCTCACTAAGTCGCTGTAATCTCGTATTTAGTTGGGTATGGAAAGACAGCATAGTGGTAGAACTTCCCTTTCATTTAAGAAACGTTTATATTTTCAAATAAAAAAATATAATAAGAACTGTAGCCAGGCAAATCCGGGATAAGTTACATGTCATATACAAAATAGGTGAAATGAGCCTTGTAACTATAACACAAGTATCATATCCATATCCATATTCTCGCACTTTAGAACAGAATTTGCAAACTTTCACACCCAAGAGGAATCCCTAACACGGAAAGATACTTCGTTATCAATATATGAGTAATAAATTCGACTCAAAGCTAAAATATTTTATCAGTGACTTAACTTTTAAAAGCTTTGACGTAGAATGAGGATCTAACTGCCATAAGCAGAAAACAAGCTGGATTTTATTAAAAAAAAAGTAAGTTAAGAAATTTAGACATAGACGTGAGTGGTAGCTGAAATATAAAATTCTGATTATTATTAAATGTAAATTATATAATAATAACCTGAAAATTTCAATTGTCTAACCCTTACGGTTCATGACATACAGCCTGGTGAAGGACGGACGAACACCGGAGTATTAGTAATGGAATTCCGTTTTACCCTTTAGGTACTAAACCCTAATAATAGGAAAACCTGCAGTTTCAGCTTAAATGATAGATTTCAGTAGGAAATTCACTTTTGAGTCATGCATTATAGTGGGAACAATGGTTCCCGATATCTCCCATTGTTACAGTAAGCGAGATTGAGTCAAACCTTACTATACCCATATACGAGTATACCCTCGTATTCTCAGGAGTAGGCTTAATAAAATTAATTGTTTAGGCGTATGTATAATAAATAACTATTTATTATTATTCTTATAACATTGTTTTTTACCACGTATATAATGAATCATAGAAATCGGTTCACCCAGTCAAATTTCTGAGCTCATAACCATAAAAAACAGACGAATTTATAACGTCCTCTTTTTATAGAAGTTGGTTAATAATATGATCAAAATACCTAGAAAACACAATGCAATATGCATTCTCCATACATCCACCTCAGGTTCTGTTGACGGGACATTTGTCGCTGTGAAGTGAACATCAATTCATATTGGAGTTGGTGAAGATCGAATTAATCGCTATAATAAATTGCGGTATGCCTGTCTGGAACAAAAGTTCCTGCTTTCTGTGTATAGCTTTCTATATATATATAATAGTTGGTAATATGTGATTGTATATCTCTGGGTGGGAATCGAACCTACTACGCCACGATATTTTTTTTTTTCAGCTTCATATTGTATTCTACACATAGCAGAGTAAGCAGAGAGAACCTTGTGTTAAGACACTCCGTATCCATTCCCCATTATAGAGGCGTTGCGTGTTAAATGGTAGAACTTTTTCTTTATCTTGTTAGAAGAACGAGGAAATAAATATATAATATAATTTTACATTTCTTCGAGTAAAAATCAAATCCATAATCTTGTGCTCCTAGGCTACGACTGGCCTCACAACCTTACTTAATATTAACAAATAGAGAAAATAATTTTAATTCTGAAATTTAATCTTTCTTTAGTTTTATGGAAAAAGTCTTTCAATTATAATGATAACCGGTATTTATCTTTTATAGCTTCACATAATATAGTCCCGAAACATTCTGAAAATATATTTTTTGAATATCTTTTTCATGTGAAAATATAAATGTTTTATTACAAATATACATTAAAAAGATATTTCATATTGAACATCGCCATATTATTTTTAATATAGTACTAAAATAATAAATTAAATGTGAGCATACGAGTATGTTTTTATTACGGCAAAATTGTACGGTAGGTACAGTCATTTCTTAAGGTAACTGCGTATCGTAAGGATATATCGTTTAAAAGGAATAAAAAAGGCCGACGTGGAGCCGGGATACGAACGTGGGGTAAACGCGACGGTTGTGGGTTCGGTTCCCATTCAGAAGAATGAAATATTTTATATTTTCATTTACTCGCTCTAGTAACAAGGAGAAGCGCGGTGTTATGTTACGCCACGTTTTACGTTAATGCTGATAGCGGACGGAATGACTTGAGAAAAATTACTATTAAATAAAAATATTTTTGAATCTTTAAGATATCGTTAAGACACTTCGTTCCCATAAAGACACTTCGAGTTCCCACTTTCATCTAGAAACTGCAATAAGCTCAACACCACGGTTTGCTTCGTTATCAGAGCGAGAATATAAAAATGTTGAAAATTATATTTTCATGGGTGGGAATCGAACCCACAACCTATCGTATTTATAGTCGCATGCCTGTGCCCCCTTCTCTACTGTGGCCTCAATATTCATAGTTAAATTGAATTAAAATATCCAATCGAATCTGAACCTTCCCTAACCACCTTGCGGTTTCGGTCGTCATGGCAACCTCAGAGGAGATTGCAGATCAAAATGTTATAACTTAATGATCAATATTGATATTATGTTCAGTTTCACGCAAGGTTCAAGACACTCCGTTCTCCACTCTCCGTGCGAATTTAAGACAAGTAGTGTGATAAGTGCACAGTGAAGTGAAAATAATACAATTCGAATAATTCCTTTAAGAGGCAATTGAATCGTTTAAGGATCGTTTAAGTTAATAACAACCTAAAATTATATTTTGAATGTATTTTATTATTATTATAATTTTTATAATAACGATATTTTAAGAATTAAAGTAAAACTTAAAAAAGTGCTAAGACAACATAAAGTCAGCGGCGTAATGGTACATTGGCATACCATCGGTCGTGGGTTCTATTTCCACTCGAAGAAATAATTATTTTTATCCTCAGAACAAGACTTAGAACGGGCTTGTACTGCGTCATTAAATACGTAAGATCTCGAAATTTGGGCGGAAAATCAAGAATGGAGTGTCTCAACACCAATTTTTAAACGGTTTTATTTAGCTCACCCCGTTTGTTTGTTTGGGTCAAATTTAGTAATTGAAATTTAACCCTCTTCCCGTTAACCGATTGATCTGAAATTTGGTATACGCCTTTGATTCTGGTGACAATACAATTATCCATATTCAATATTATTGTGAATCCAAGATGGCCGCCGCTACAAGATGGCGGACAACTTAGTTTTTTTCAATCCCATCAATATGGATATCAAATGAAAGGGCTTGTCAAGTAGAATTCAGTGGACTATACAAAATCAAAATCCAAGATGGCGGACAAGTTAGTTTTTTTCAATCCCATCAATATGGGTATCAAAATAAAGGGCTTGGTAAGTATAATATAGTATACTATACAAAATTACAATATGAATCTCCCACCCAAGTCAAGATCTGGTATCCTGTCGAGGACTGTATGGCGTTAGGGTGGCTAAAAATGATACGTCGCTAGGGGTACACCACCCAAGTTAAGGTAAAAGGTAAAAGCGCGCCGAGAACCGCATTAGGGTGGATAAAAATGATATGTCGTTAGCGTTTTCCCCTCAAGATTCAGGCACATCTTGTTGTACATAGCCTTGCCCCTCTATTGGACCTCTGGGGGGGTCGTTCGTAACATTCTCCATTAACCTTGCAATAATGAGACATCGAGCCTCATTTCAACGAATTGAATAGCATGAGAAATAAAAACTAAAAACTTAAAAATAAAAAAGTAAAAAAAAATTTTAAGTTAAACGGTTTTATATTGCAGATAAATGTACTAAAAGCTAAAAAAATAATTTCATAGAAATTATGATTACTAAAATAAAATCGTGGGGACA
>HE671386.1:0-14109 GCA_000313835.2 Heliconius melpomene melpomene
AGTGTCGCCAACAGCAGTCCTAACCATAGAAGCGGAATCGTGGTACATGTCTCTGATAATCTCAATATAGGCCTCAGGGATCCCTTTGGATCGCAATGCCCACCAGATACACTGACGAGGCACACAGTCAAAGGCCTTCTGCAGATCTAAAAAGGCCACATGCAGAGCTCTCCTTTTTTCCCTGTATGCCTCCATCAAAGTTCTGAGGGCGAAAATGGCGTCCATGGTGCCCGATCCTGGCTGAAATCCATATTGAGACTCAGAGACAGTACACTCTCGGCGGAGCCTGAGGTCGATCATGCGCTCGAAGAGCTTCATGGTATGACTCATAAGCTTAATGTCCCTATAACTACCACAATCTTGAACACTGCCCCTTCCTTTGTAAATAGGGGTAATGAAGCTAAGCCGCCACTGATGCGGCATCTTACCAGTGTTCAAGATATGGTTAAAAAGGTCAGTAAGCATGAGCACACCAAGAGAGCCCAACGATTTCCACGCTTCGATCGGAATGTCGTCAGGTCCCACCGCTTTTCCGTTCTTCATGCGTCGAAGGCAATTACGTGTTTCGTCAAGGGTTATTGGGGCAATAAGTCCGAGGTTAGGCGGTGGGTCGTGATGAAGACTGCATGGGTGCTGAGTATTCAGCAACTCCTGGAAGTAGCTTCTCCACCTCTCCTTCACAGAGGCATGACTACAGAGCAGCGTGCCCTGGGAATCTTTGATGCAAAGACATTTTGCGATATCTTGCGTCACTTTATCCCGGGAACGTGCCAGTTTGTAAATGAGCTTCTGCCCCTCCACAGTTTCAAGTTTATCATACAATGGTGACAAACTTTCACTGCGGGCTCTGGCTACAGCTCTTTTACAGGCACGTTTAGCTGCCGTGTACTCCAGTCTGTCTTCAGGAGAGTTGGATTCCTGCCACTTCTTAAAGGCAGCCTTCTTTTCACGAGTCACCTCCTGCACCTCGTCATTCCACCACCATGTCTCCTTGTCGATGACACGTCCTCCCCTAGAAAGGCCAAGAACTCGCCTGCCCGCCGCAATGATTGCCGACTGAGCCCGATCCCCAAGCCATCCTGAGCAGTCTCGGTGTTAGTCGAAATATCGTGACTTTTCACCTCTGCCAGGAAGTCGGTCTGCATCGGTCCATTCAGCAACCACCACTTGATCCGAGGCCTACGTTTCTCGGCTACTTTCTTCTTCGGAGTGACGTTAAAGTCCATGACAAGAAGACGATGTTGGGCCGTTAGGCTTTCGCCTGGAATGACCTTACAGTTAGTTACCCCTGCCCATATGACACCGTCTGGTCAACAAGTAGTCAATTTGAGTTGAGTGGGACCCGCTCTTATACGTGATAAGGTGCTGAGAATTCTTTTGGAAGAACGTATTCACGACGGCCAGATCAGACGCAATACAGGTTCACAGAATGTTTTCTCCCTCTGCATTGCGAAGACCGTGCCCAAAACCCCCGTGAACACGTTCATACGGCTCAGCAGCCTTACCGACGTGCCCGTTCAAGTCCCCCCCAACTAAGACCACTTCGGTAGACGGCACAGCAAGTAGCACCCCTTCATACTGCTCCCAGAATGTCTCCTTTTCGGCCGCGCTACATCCCGCCTGGGGAGCATAGGCACTGATTAAGTTTGTGATAACGCCCTCAATCAGTACCCTCACTCGCATCAAGCGGTCGGAGCGACGGTCAACTTCAAGGAGCCCATTCTGAAGCTCTTCAGAAAGCACTACCGCTACACCGTTTCTACCCGAAGGTGACCCAGTGTATATAAGCCGGTAACCCTGTCCGATGTTACGGGACTTATTGCCCTTCCAGCGAGTTTCCTGGAGGAAAGCACACTGGACCCGACGTCTCATGAGTACATCTGCGAGTTCCCTGCATCGTCCGGTTAGAGAGCCAATATTCCACGTTGCAAAGCGGAGTTTTCGTCTGGGTACTTGCGTCTTTAACCGTGCCCGTACTTGACACGGTAGCCCTTGCCCACTTGTCGCAGGTGTAGGGCGATGTGCCTGCGCGTCGTTTTGCGGCGACGCCCTAGCCGTACCCAGTCTTTTCTTATTCCGTTTCATGTACTGGCGGTTTGCGGTTTTCGAGGAGCGACTGCCGTCTGACCTCCAAACCCCTTTGTGGGGAAAACCGAAGGGAGAGGAAAATAGAAGGGTAGGATAGGAAAAGCAAGGAGGGAGCTAAGGAAGGAGGAGAGGGGGGGGGGACACCATTCTTACGGACTGGGTGAGGATATAAGAGTGGCGGCTCGAGGATCCGGGGTCGCGTACCCGTATGCCCACAAACCAATATCGGACAGATATTAGTCTGGACACCCTCTGGATTGAACGGGGAACGTTCCCTGGCAACGTTGTTTTAAGGCACTCCGTTCACATTAAGACACTTCCTGTGCCCACTTTCAGATGAATTTTCAATGTATCCGACGAAGATATGAAAATATTAAATATTTTATTCCCGTAGAGAACGTAGAGTTACAGCCCACAACCATCGCGTTGCAATCGCACATAAAATTTCTATGTACCTACTTGTTTCTATATTCTATGTTTTTTGAAATTTCTGTGTTAATAGGCATATTAGGAGGGAACCAAGTGGTAGTAGACGCTCTATTTCACACTTACCTCCTAAATTTGAAGATTAATAATAAATATTTAGTAGCAAATATTCTCAAATGAGAATCGAACGCAAAACCGTCGCGTCACTAAGGAAAATTGAAGAATTTTCATATATGTAATACAAAAATGTATAAAAAGTAAATTTAAATTGATTGACATGAATAAAAAAGCTGAGAAAAATTACCTACGCTTCGATGGGGTTTCCATTGTTTGTATAAAATTCACCCTTCCGGTGTATAAAATTTAGAAACATTTTGAGCGAAATTTTGTCGTTTCGAATCTCTTTCAGAAGTTATTTTAATGGATTTGAAGTAGGTAATTTAGTTATTTACTTTGTAAATTTGAATTTCTACTTAAACAAATGTTTATGTTTGAAATGCGAAACATCAACATCTTTGGGTAGAAGTTTTTGTGCTTTATATTGTTTTTAAAATATGACAAAGTAAATACAAAAAAAATGTAAATAATTGAACAAAAAATAAAGGGAACCTAATGTGAAAACATAACGTTCTCTATTTTCTGTCCAATTTTGAGACATTGCATATGCAGTTACGCAGTTGAGCCCTGCGATTTGTCTTGCCAGAATGAAGTAAAAAAAAAAATTTCCTAATGTTGTTTCGAGAAATAGATCCCAATTCCATTTTGCGGCAAGACTTCCAAATAATTCCGCGCTTTTCTTTTCACCAGAGCAAAGCAATGAAAATATTGATAAATAATAATCTATTCTATATATAAATTGAACCCAAAACCGCCGTAATACAATCACACGCTCTCGCCCTGAGCCAGGACGGCCTCAAATATGCCTAAAATATTTTTATTTTTCAAAAAGTAAATTTACGAAATATTACATAATCCATATACACAGGATTCAGTGTAAAATTAGTTCGGGCGCAGTGGCCTGTGCCGTACACCTCAGCGAGTCCGCTTTCATCCTAAACAACCAACTTCAACTTAATTCATATAGTGTGTGTATGTATGACACATACAATGTACGTACATACATACATACGTGACAGATAGATTTGAAATGGTTATTTATAGAAATACTCGTTTCCTTTGAAGATGTTTCGTGCAAATTAAGCGGCGGAGGCGGATAGTGGGGAACGGAGTATCTTAACACTAGGTTCCCTTTGCCTATCCTGCTGTGTGCGGGATACAGCGTGTAGCTTAAAAAAAATTAAGGAATGAACGCAAGAGACCCTATTCGATTTCGAATTATTTTCGAACGTGATGGTTGGGGTTTCGCTCACTCGTGAAAATAATAATAATTTTATGCTCATTTTCCTGTTATCAGAAAAGGGCACACCAGGCAACACGCAATGTCTCGAAAGTTGGGCGGAAAGTAGGGGAACGGAGTATCTCAACATTACGTTCCCTCTACCTACTCTGCTGAAATAGTAAGGTTCACACTGTACCCCACACATAGCGCGGTAAGCAGAGGGAACCTAGTGTTAAAACACTCCGTTCCCCACTTTCATTCTCCATATTAAAAAAAAGCTTATTAAAATTTATCAAAATTAGAAAAAAAAAATACAATTCTATTGCTTATATTTCCGCTTGACTGAAAGGCAAAGGGAGAATTCATTGGTTGATTCATTTATACCAGTAATCGAATGTACGGACGACTGACTTCACTTTGTGTATAGTTAATTGTCAATATAGCTGGTATATGGGAATAAAGACCCTCCCATAATGCATATAAAGGTGTATTCTTTTTGTATGTTATTGTTTTTTTTTAATTGCTAGCTTAGGTATAGCGCGCACTGGTGACTTTTGTCACGGTGACAATAAATTTTTTGTCACTGACATGTCACCATACTTTTCGCGACTGCGCGCACTTGCGATGACAGTGACGAAATTTTTTACATTTGATAAAATCGATCTCGAAGAGATGGTTGTCTGTGCACTTATATAAAGAAATAGAAAAAAAAGCAAACGTAGAAAATATTGGTTTTCAAATTACAATTTGAATAATCCTTTAGGGATTTGTCATAGAGCAATGGCCTCAACAAAATTTCGTCAATCAGTATTGTCATTGTCTATTTCATATTCATGAAAACACACGTTTTGCCTTGGTGATGAACTTGACGCCATTCTTGAAATAAAAATTCGGTGCTGCAATGCAACACGCTGCTGTTTCATGTCTATGCGGAAGACGACTAGTATGGAAACCGCAAGAGGGAGGGGGAACGAAGTGACATTTAGTTGCTAATGCGCGCACGGGCATACAAATCTATGGACGCGGTGACAGTTGCGTCACCGGCGTGTTGCCGGCCTCCGCGGACAAAAAGTCACCCAATTGTCACGTATCCAAATGCGCGCACCTTCATTAAGTGTAATGTACACGGTGACAGTGACGCAACAGTCACGGTGACAAAAATCACTAGTGCGCGCTATACCTTATGATGTTTTTCTCAATACACGAACTCTTTTGTTTTAACTAGTGACTACTAAATTACTAATTGTTTTCGCTGGTGAGATCTATGAATTGATTTTTTGTACGAATCTAGTTGTCTACAAATAAAAAGACAATATAATTTTGCCTAGATCAATTTAGTTCTTTCTCGTAAACTTACAGCTGATAGAAAGAACCAGCGTAGCCTAGACAAAAGTAGTTTATCTTAAAATCGGTATGCACCTAATCTATATATATAAAATCGAAAGGTCACTCACTCATCATGAAATCTCAGAATCTACATGTGCTAGAAATCTCAAATTTTGCATAGGAGTTATTTATAGGACGTAGGTGCTCGCTAAGACGGGAATTTGCAATATTCGACTTCTATGGGGTTGTTTTTGGGGTCGAAAGTTTGTATGAAACTTCGTTACTACAAATGATAGGAGTCTCAAATTTTGCATAGACGTCACTAGGACGTAGCCATGGAGACAGAAATTAATAATAACATAGTTCACGCGGGTGAAACCGCGAGCAGGCCGCTAGTAGAATCTATATACAGGGTGTCCCAGGAGTAAACGATAAAACGAAACCAGGTGATAGACCAAGTCGTGACAGTTATGAGAAAAATATAAAAAAAAATCTTTGTCATGTATTTTTCATATTATATTGATTTTAAAAAATATCGCAAAAACCGACACCCCGTGATGGTTTTTCAAGTCCCTGGACTACAAATATTACTCTTTCTTCATTTTTTTTTCTGTAATGTAATCATGAGTAACCTTTCTGTGAATTACAGTTTAAGATTTAAACATACCTGCATCAGTTTTCAATAAAATGTGGTGTTTTTGCCAAACATTAAATTCAAAATATTTACTACACCCAACTTTAACCGACTGTACTATAAAAAAAATGTACTACACTGTTTTTGCAAGTAACTTTAAAAGTTGGCGCATTTAATCTGGATTCCGAAATGGTACGACACTTGCTGGATTACTTCTTTGTTGAAGAGAGAAAAATCGAAATACACGATAATCGGGATGACGTTCAACGTTTTGCTATCTTTTCCGATACATTCTAGCTGCAGCATTTGCGTTACATAACCATTCTCCATGAATAAAATGCATATTGGCAATGTGTCAAAGACCGAGCATATGGCCTGCGAGAGCTCGGACTCGAGCACTATCCTCATAAGTCCTGGGCCAGCCCCTAAGTCGGATAAGCGTTGCCTGGGCTAAGTGGCGAGAGGTCACTGGTGTGGTCTGTGATCGCAGGATACCGTCCAAACTCTTATCCGTCTTATAGAGATCGTGATCGATGCCTTCAGACTCGTGCATGACGGATCCAAGGTACCTGAACTTTTCCAACTTAGGGGATGACCCAGGACTTATAAGGACAGTGCTCGAGTCTGGGGTCTCGCAGGCGATATACTCGGTCTTTGACACGTTGCCAATATGCATTTCATTCATGGACAATGGTTATGTAACGCAAATGCTGCAGCTAGAATGTATCGGAAAAGATACCAAAAAGCTGAACGTCATCCCGATTATCGTGTATTTCGATTTTTCTCTCTTTAACAAAGAAGTGATCCAGCAAGTGTCGTACCATTTCGGAATCCAGATTAAATGCGCCAACTTTTAAAGTTACTTGCAAAAACAGTGTAGTACATTTTTTTTATAGTACAGTCGGTTAAAGTTGGGTGTAGTAAATATTTTGAATTTAATGTTTGGCAAAAACACCACATTTTATTGAAAACTGATGCAGGTATGTTTAAATCTTAAACTGTAATTCACAGAAAGGTTACTCATCATTACATTACAGAAAAAAAAATGAAGAAAGAGTAATATTTGTAGTCCAGGGACTTGAAAAACCATCACAGGATGTCGGTTTTTGCGATATTTTTTAAAATCAATATAATATGAAAAATACATGACAAAGATTTTTTTTTATATTTTTCTCATAACTGTCACGACTTGGTCTATCACCTGGTTTCGTTTTATCGTTGACTCCTGGGACACCCTGTATATAAAATCGAAAGGTCACTCACTCATCACGAAATCTCAGAAACTACAAGTGCTAGGAATCTCAAATTTTGCATAGGAGTTACTTATAGGACGTAAGTGCTCGCTTAGACGGGAATTTGCAATATTCAACTTCTAAGGGGTTGTTTTTGGGGTCGAAAGTTTGTATGAAACTTCGTTATATTCGTAGAAAGGATTATAATTCTTAATTCTCCTTCAAACTTTGTGTTGTTAATTCAAAATGGCCGACACAACAAGATGGCGGAATATTAATTTTTGTACAATCAATTTAATATGGATATCAAATAAAAGGGCTTGATTTCTAAAATAAAATACATTACGAGAAAAATCTTGAAAATTTGTTTTTGTAGCTTCACGCTGTATATCGTAGTAAATATAAAAGGACTTGTCCTCACTGACTGAGGTAAGACGCACGCACAGCCGTAACCGCTGATGGTAGAAACGTTAAATTTGGACAAAAGTTTACTTTCGTAATCTGGACATCCACTAAGAAAGGATTTTTAAAAATTTTAATCCTAAAGGGGTAAAATAGGGGCTGAAAGTTTGTATGGAAAAAAATTTAAATCGGCACCGATTTTTATAAAACTTGAAATTTAGATTTTTAAAAGTATTTAATTGAACACGTGTTTCATCGTTTTCTAGAATTCTCTCCCTAAGGGTGCAAATAAGGGGTTGAAAGTTTGTATAGGTTTTTTTTAAGTCGTCACCAATTTTTATAAAATTTGAAATTCAGACTCTTAAACGTATATAATTAAACACATGTTTCATGGTTTTCTAGAATTCACCCCCTAAGGGTGCAAATAAGGGGTTGAAAGTTTGTATGGGAAAATTCTTAAATCGCCACCGATTTTTATAAAATTTCATATTTAGACTCTTCAAAATATTTAATTGAACATATATTTCATGGTTTCCTAGAATTCACCCCCTAAGGGTGCAAAAAAGGGGTTGAAAGTTTGTATGGAAAAATCTTTAAATCGCCATCGATTTTTATAAAATTTGAAATTTAGACTTTTAAAAATATTTCATTGAACACATGTTTCATGGGTTATTAGAATTCACCCTTAAATACGCAAGCGAAGCTGCGCGCGTCCGCTAGTCGTAGTATATATATAGTGGATTAGCCAGTCTACGAGTGGGAATCGAACTCCCCACCTACCGTATTCGTTAATTATTATTATTTATACAGATTAATTTATATACAAAACAAACATATATAATATATAATCTCAATAGCATAGGAACATAAGTTCTAGACACATCAAAGGTATCCGCATCTCAAGTACATTCAAAACTTAATTAGAAACTCCTTGATTATGGAAACGCGCGACTTAGTTCGCATTGCTTAGATTTGTTATAACTAGTATAATTTATACATTTATTATATATTTCTATAGTGCAAATAAATTTACTAATATAATAATAAATATAAAAAATTGTAGGTTGTGAAGTTGGTTGAACTCTCACGCCAAAACTACTGAGCTGATTTAGATGAAACTTTACAGTAATTAAAAACTACAAATTATGAGCTTTAGTATAATTTGCCTTTAAATATAAAAGTAAAATGAAGCGGAAGAAGCCGCGAGTGGGTCACTAGTACCTAAATATGTATGTTTATCTACTACCAGAGACCCAGGCACGGCTTCGCCCGTTTAATCTCTTTGTTATATTATTATAGCGAAATTATAACATTTTTTACATTTATAATATTACTAATAATAATTCACAATCATTGGGCATTGCATTGAGTAGTGGAATTCAACGCCGCGCTCTACCATGTTATCACTGCGAGGAAATAATTATATTCATTATTTCCCCGAGAGGGAAGCAAACCCACTACTATCGCTTGCAGTCGTACGATTGTACTACTGTGCCACTATGGACACGACTAGTTTAATTATATATTTAAAAAAATGTTACCTTTTTCGATTCGCCGTAGTTTGTATATATCTTTACGATTTTTAATATAAAATAGGTATTTTTTTAAGCATGACATATGAACAACATACAATACAAATTGATTCGTAACAAAATTTCTTTGAATCGATGGTAAAGTTACATAAAAAAACACCCAATTTCTTCTATGGCTACCATAGAAAATGCGTGAGACATAATACGAAATGATAGAAAGCGACGTTATATTATAAAAAAACCTTTTTTGATATAAAGTGAAAGTAATATTGTCGTTCATTATTTTTAAATATCTTTCTTTTCAATAAAAATAATTCGTATTCGCATGCCTTTTGTGAAAAGTGAGTACAGTTAACGCTTGGCGGAGCAAAGGAAACTAGGTAGCTACAGTACGTTTATATCGCTAGCTTAATAAAAAATATGAAAATAATAAGAATTTCATAATTATTTTTCATTTTAGGCACCTTTTTTAGTTTCGCTCTGTATCCCGCACCTAGTAATAAAGTCAGAGGGAAACTGTAAATCTATTGTTAACTGTGACACTTACGCGGAATTCTGGAGACCCTCGCCTTGCCTCGTCTCCAGAACGAGCAAATGAAAATAATAAATCTCGGTCTATTAGGCATTTAGAAGTTTAGAATTTGGCATGAGGGTTAGTCGGTTTAAGGGAGCACTTTGGGACTATTTCACGAAATTCCTACTGGAATGGGAAAAAATAGGATTTTCTATTTTATGCCTTAATCGTAAACAAAATTGCGAACGACTGCCGCCGAATCACCAAAGTGAATCTTTTATATTTTTTTTAGCTGTACGCTGTATCCTGCACATAGAAGAGTAGGCAGGGAACCTGGGAACCTATTGTTAAGACAATCCCTCCCCATTAACACATTTCCATTCCTCATTTTTCCGACGAATTCTGGATGCATTGCGTGTTAAGCCTCAACATCAGAGCGAAGAAATGAAAATATTAAAGAAATTGCATTAATAATTTTAATTTTGCATTAATAAAATTAATATTAAATAAATTCCCTCAAGCGGAAATCGAACCTTCACGGCCATTATAAATACAGCTATTATACCAATAATTCTCTCAATATATTCATTAAATAGAAACCTTGGTTAGCTTTATTTTATAATATAAATATCTAGTATATATTTCACACTCATTTATCGCTAATGGAACCGATCGCCGGATGCACTTAAAAGTTAATATAATAAACTGTTTATAAAACGTTCGTGGATGCAGATTTAATGATTTTATTCTAGATTTATTAGTACTCTAGCTTTACCTGTGGCCTTGCTGGCATGGTCAAATGGAAATAGTTAAGAATTTATAAGTCCTCGAGGTAACTTTGACTGCAGGTACTGTAGCTCAAGGTTACTTTAAAAGGATTAAGACGAGATCTCTGGAAAGATTTTTATTAGCCAATCCCTAGGGTAGATCATCAAGTATCATATAGTATTTCAGTAAGATGCAAAACGCTACCCCTAGATATTCTATGCTCTGCATTTTTTCACATTCACGGTAGGATAGGTAGAAGGAACCTAGTGTTAAGACACTCCAGTCCCCATTTCCCGCCAAACAGGGGGTATTGAGTGTGGAATTGCGAAACTAAACGCCGCGCTTTTGCCTCGACACCAGAGCAAACAAATGAAAATATTGAATCATAAATTTCCTCAAATCTGGATTGAACCCACAACCTTTCGCATTCACAGTAAATATAAATGATATATAATACAATATATATTCATAATAGATAGGTATATAGGCTGGGTAGGTACCTATAGACTAGTGGCATAAGCTGGACAAGTGGCCCGCAAGCCACCACGTGCATCCAATATAGGGCACTCAAGGTTATCCAACATGTGCTAATGAAACAAAGATACCACTGAACGATGTTCCTCCTAGCATACATTGCGTTATAGTACGGTTGAGGAGTTGTGGTCGCAATCATGTTGGCTGTGAATGGGTGTAAATTTGATTGGTTGACTTTTTTAATTTGGATTATTTTTTTTCCTAGTGAATAATGCATAAAAGTTGAGAAAGCTTAGGTTCACGCGACCACGACTCGTCGATCGTACTTTATTTTAATTCCTTGTTGTTACAAGCTCAAACCTAAACACAATTTGTATAGACATCATAAAATATTGTGATAATGGTGAAGAAATGTTAGATGCACGGCGTTGAGCACTCAACACGTAATATTTCGAAAATTAGGGGGAAAAGTATGGACTCTGCCTAATCTTCTAAATGCAGGATTTCGCGTGGAGCTATTGAATTTTTTTTCGTATGATGTAAATTCAGTTCCACTTTTAGACAACTATACCACATATTTCAAAATTGTAATGAAAAGTTGATATTTTATATTATTTCGTTATTTTTATCGTTAATGAGAGACCGTTTAGGAGATAATATCGATGTATAACCGAATATAAATAGATATTTATTGTCGATTATTCCTTATAAGGAACGCTATAGCATGTAAAAAAACTACTAAGACGAGGACGACTATATCCTAAAGTTTAAGTCTTTTCACATCGATTTATTTATTTTGTCTATAAAATTATGATAATAAACAACTAATTAAATATTTCTATATTTATTGCATTTATTTTGATTTTAATTGAATTAGTTAATTTGGAAACCAATTCGATCTCTGCACGTTTCAAAAAAAGTTTTACCTAAATTTTTTTATTAAATCGTTATTTAATTGACCTACAAAATACAAACATACGTAATATTCAACGTACTGATGTTAAAGAAACAAAAATACACACACAAATTTCAAATAAGAAACACACAAACACATACCTATTATCACTAATAACAATTAAAAACTCACTATAATTTTGTTCGGACGTGTTAAATCCCGCACAAACACTACAAATCACTCATTATATTACATTTAAACACTCATTTAGAAAATTATGTGTCCACCCAACCACTATCACAACAACACTGATACCTGAATCCCTAATCTAAAAAATTGACATATTTCTCCTATGCTTTTAAAATCCTTTTGAATCTTGTATAAGCGGTCTGCGTATAACCTTAAGGTTTCAATTTGGATGGGTGACCGTCGCATATTTTTTCCTTGTCTAGGTCACGTTGGCGCAAAATGTTTAAAAAGTTAATTTTGAACTTTATTTTGTGGGTATAAGATTCAAATTCGGGTTATTTCGTTTTTTTATGTGATTTACAAGAATCGTTTACCTGAACGATAAGACTAATCGGTTATGTTTTTATTTGTATTTGGTTTTGGTATGACATAAATGGTATTCCGCCTATTTTATGATTATGGACGCTTTTTTTGGATTCTTTAGGAATTTTAATATTTTACTACGGTTGTTATGATGTAATGGTACAAACATGTGAATGTAAACGCTATCACTCAACACGTAAGGCTTCGAGAGTTCAGCGGAAAAATGGAGAACGTAGGTTAACATTAGGTTCTCATGTTCTCTTCACTTATATGGGATAAAGCTTGAAGCTAAATAAACACTACGTGCGGGATAGAGCTTGAAGCTAAATAAACAAATACATAATAATAGAAATACCTACATTGTGAAATTAAGGTTCTGACATAAAAGGTCAGAATCTGACTGTAAATAGGTGCATTGGTTTCGAGTCAAACCCACTCAAGATTGACCCACACCACCCACAATGATTCTGTGGTAAGAAAAATGGCAGCGTTCAGTTCCGCAATTCAACACGCGATATATCGAATAGAGGTTAAAAATGGAGAAAAAATATGAATTTTTCCTATAAGGTGCGAAGTAAGTTAAATATAAGAGTAGGTCTCTTATATTTAATTCTAATTAAATTGATATAATATGACAGATACTCCAGAACCATAAGAAATAGCATCGTTTAGAACTAATATAGGGTTTATTTTACGGTGGCGGACCCCATAAATTATGTTGTTGAAAGAAAAATATTACATCTATTTAAACATTCGGGTCATTTGTAACATTTTAAACAACCTATTATTTTCTTAACATTCTTCATTCTTTTTTGTTTTCGCTTTGGGTTGTTTTTGTATTTTTTTCCATTTTCACACGTTTTCTGTATAGGTATTTTAGTTAAATAAATACATTTTGGAAAAAAAATATTTTAAGTTTGTAACTATAATTATTAATTATTATATTTGAATATTAAAGTATTTCTCAAGATTATATTTATCTCTTTATTGTATACTTATTGTTAGAAGTATTTTTATCTTCACGTCGTGCTCACATACACCATGGGAGGTAGAAGGAAACTAGTATCAAAACACTCTGTTCTCCGCTTTCCATCCAATCCATCTTTTTACTAGACCGAAAAAATGAAAACAATTCATTTCCCCGAATGGGAATCAAATCCACGACATTTAACAGTTTACATTCAGCCTAAATTACTAAAACTAACGTTTTCCCAGGATACGATTGCGTCATTTAACATTCCAGGAGACACACCACAGAAGTACGTACCTAAGTCGTACAAAACCCTTATCTTATCAGAGATTATGATAAGAAATATCATTTTTCTAGAGTAGCACATCGAAATGGTTATCGCATTTTACTATTGTCGCAAAGTTAATTACCATTATTACTAATATCTAGGAATAATCTGTCTGGCGCCGACACTGAGTTACGTAATTTAGCTTTATCTTTTATCTTTTTGGGCTACTTATATTTTTTGTGGAAAAAAAGGTAAAGAATTCTTCGAAGCTATATATGATATAACTGTTTCCTTTCTAAGAAAATATAATAGAAGTTATGATTTCTTTTCAAGTATCGACGACTACTTAAGCGTATGTGGAATTTGCATAAATTATGTTCTACTTTTTAAAATTGCTTATTGTAAAAATATTTAAGCGTATAGTAATAGTATCGTATATAGCTGAAGACTATGACAAATAAATTATAAGCAAAAAATCATTTTTAGAAAAAGCTTTTATTTAAATGCTCTAAAGAGGAGAAAATAAAATTTGTCTTTTAAATTTTAACTATCAACTCATAACCTCATTGTACACAATTTATATGATCATAAAAGCTTGTCGCGCGATTTACTTGTGTAACTAAACTAGTGCTAATTTAATTATGTAAAATCTGCTAAGTTTCAATTTTTAAAGTTTCAATTTAATTAAA
>HE671386.1:14223-110952 GCA_000313835.2 Heliconius melpomene melpomene
ATTCCGGTTTCGTTTGACTATGAGAATAGACGATGAAATGCGCGGTCTGCCCCATGTTTTAAAGTAAAATATTATATAATAGAAGGTCAATCTTAAAATCAATGTTTATTCTAATTGTTCACCTGTTAAATGATGATTAAGTACACATAGAAAACTATTTAAAGATGAAATCATCCTTATTTTTTAAGTAAAATAATGAATCTATAATATTGAGTCTTTGCAAAATCTATTTTCTAAATACTAATATTTATTTAAATTACCATTTTGAAACAACTAAATTATCTAATTAAATAAATGTTTACAAATATCGATCTACTATAAGCTATTAATATACATACATATACATCATGTTTCCTTAATGTAATAAAGGGTGACCATTATTGCGGATATTTTTTTAATTAATTATATTGAAAAATACATTTCAATGAACTCTCTCTCTCTCTTCGTCCTCTACTTGTTTGATTTGACAACGCTTGCCACAATATTTTTTCTCTCACGCAACTTTTAAATATTTTTAATAATAACTATTAAAAAATTATAAATAAAAAAATTCACTAGCAAGAACTTGTCCGTTTATGCTGATAGTTTTTAAGGCATTTAGGTCTGAAAGAATAGTTCTTATAATTATAATAAAGCGCAATCACTCCTAACGTCCCTAACTTAGTGTAATCAAAACTGAGGCAACTATCCCACTGCCACAATTGTCTAGATTTTATTCTGTATTAGATAAAAATATATAATATTAACATTAAAGTATACTTACGTTTTGCATTAGAAAATAATTAAAAATACTTCTTGATATTTTTGTTTTAAAACAATGAACTTTTTGTAACACTGTAAATGATAACTGAAAATGTGCATTGTGTCACTATTAAAAAAAATTTTACTGTATTTAAAATTCATTTTTGGCGAAACAATAACATAATTTTACACTTTTGGAGAGATTCCTCGTTAAATTCTATCACATTTTCACTCCGGCCGCACAAAAAACACATCTTCATTTTTGTCAAGTAAAAACGTCTTTACTCCAAAACGAAAGGTAAGTACCTAAGTAATATGCTCAAAAACAACTCATTTGACCATCTACACTTTTATTGCATTTAGAAACAATACATCTTCGAAAATAATTTTATTGCATGTGGTTTGCTTTGTTTCGCGCTGCAAAATGTTTATCTATAGTAAAAAATAGCCAACTAACTAATTGATATTTGCCGACTCCTGGTCATAAATCGTAAATAGCGTTTATTAGTCGGCATTACTGTCGAATTTTCTTGGAATTAATCTTTGCTAACTTGTTTTGTTTTGTTTATTATAATTCTATTACATATATATTTCTTCCCTATGCAAATTATTAAAAGTTGCGTGAGAAAAAAAAAGTTGCGGCAAGCGTTGTCAAATCAAACAAGTAGAGGACGAAGAGAGAGAGAGAGAGTTCATTGAAATGTATTTTTCAATATAATTAATTAAAAAAATATCCGCAATAATGGTCACCCTTCATTACATTAAGGAAACATGATGTATATGTATGTATATTAATAGCTTATAGTAGATCGATATTTGTAAACGTTTATTTAATTAGATAATTTAGTTGTTTCAAAATGGTAATTTAAATAAATATTAGTATTTAGAAAATAGATTTTGCAAAGACTCAATATTATAGATTCATTATTTTACTTGAAAAATAAGGATGATTTCATCTTTAAATAGTTTTCTACGTGTACTTAATCATCATTTAACAGGTGAACAATTAGAATAAACATTGATTTTAAGATTGACCTTCTATTATATAATATTTTACTTTAAAACATAGGGCAGACCGCGCATTTCATCGTCTATTCTCATAGTCAAACGAAACCGGAATAAAATATTTCAAACGCTGGCAACCCCAGTTTGCGGCAGGAATTTTCCAGGCAACCCTGTTTTATAGTGTTCAGAAAAAAATAAGCTTTAATTTGATATATAATTCATTAAAAAAACACATGAGTGCAAATTATTAACATTTAGTGACATCTTTAAACCAGGCAACCCTAGACTTGCGGCAGACTGAGAGCTGGCAACCCTTAATTTTCCAATTCCTTATGCGATTATCTTTCAAATGATGTGCGATTCATATAAAAAACGTATGACTGCAATTTTCTCCAAAAACGAGTTACGAAAAAATGTAATTAAAGGTGATTGCGGCAGGATTCTTCCAGGCAACCCAGGTATAATCTGTTCTACTAATCATGTATTATTCATTAATATAGGTTTAATTAAGAAAACTCGTATATGCAGGATTCAACGGCCGGATCTCAGGGTATGAGGTTATGAGTTGATAGTTAAAATTTAAAAGACAAATTTTATTTTCTCCTTTTTAGAGCATTTAAATAAAAGCTTTTTCTAAAAATGATTTTTTGCTTATAATTTATTTTTAACTTTTTAGTTACCACTGACTAGGTTTCTCACACTAAAGACATGTACCACGATTCCGCTTCTATGGTTAGGAATGCTGTTGGCGACACTAGACCCTTCCCGATTACAGTGGGGGTTCACCAGGGCTCGACTCTTAGTCCGTTCTTATTCAATGTAGTGCAACCTCCATGGCTGATGATGTATGCCGACGACATAGCACTCATTGACGAGAACCGACTGACGCTGGAGCGTAAAGTGAACCTCTGGAAGGGTACGCTAGAGACCGGCGGTCTTAAACTAAATGTGTCGAAGACCGAGTACATGGCCTGCGGGAGCCCGGACTCGAGCACGATCCTTATAGGTCCTGAGCCAGCCGTTAAGTCAGAAAAGTTCAGGTACCTTGGATCCGTTATGCACGAGTCCGGAGGCATCGATCACGATGTCCATGGCCGGATAAGTGCTGCCTGGGCCAAATGGCGGGAGGACACTGGTGTGGTCTGTGACCGAAGAAAACGGCCAAGCTCAAGGGACTGATATACAAGAGCATCATACGACCGGTTCTTTTAAACGGCAGCGAATGTTGGCCAGCACTATCTCGGCACACTCAGGAGCTTCACGTCACGGAAATGAAGATGCTGAGGTGGATGTGCGGCGTAACGCGGTCTGACCGCATACGCAACACATTCGTTCGAGGTAGTCTTGGGGTCCGTGACGAAGCGGATAAGCTCCAAGAGCGCCGCCTGAGATGGTTTGGCCACGTTACGCGCCGGTCTAAGAACTAAGTCGGATGCAAGTGCCTTGCTATATCAGTTCCTGGAGTGAGACCTCCTGGACGCCCAAGGAAGCGCTGGTTGGATGTCGTGATGCCGGATATGAGAGCCAATGGCCTAACCACCGAGGACGCTAAAGACCGCGCAAAGTGGAGTAGGTTGAGTAGGAAGGCTGACCCTGGCAATAGCCGGGATTAATGCCAGGAGGAAGGTTTCTCACACTAGATGTCATATTATTTTTCTAATTATTCTCGGTAAGCCCTTTCATTTGATACCCGTATTGCAGATGTGCATAAATAATAACTATTCCGCCATCTTAGATGTTCCGCCATATTGGATTAAGAAAAACGTCACATTTTTCGAGTTACTCTCAACGAGCCCTCTCAATAGATATTCATATTGTAGAAGTAGACTAAAATTACCTATTCGGCTATCTTGGATGGTCCGCCATATTGGATTTAGAATGACGTTAGATTATTTTTCGAGTTGCTCTCAATGAGCCCTTTCATTTGATATCCATATTGCAGAATTGCAAAAATAATAACTATTCGTTCATCTTGGATGGTCCCCCATATTGGATTTAGAATAACGTCACATTATTTCCCAAGTTGCTCTCAAGAAGCCCTTTCATTTGATACCCATATTATAGAAGTGCATTAAATATAACTATTCCGCCATCCTGGATGGTCCGCCATATTGTATTTAGAATGAAGTCACAAACCTTATCGTGCATTGTCATCCAAACCAATCGTGTATACAAAATTTCAGCTCAATCGTACGAACATACCTTTCAATAATGAAATATAAATGAAAGCACAAAAAACTTGAATCGTGTCGATTCTATTGGATTTCAAGTGATGTCACATTATTTTTCTAATAGTTCTCGGCAAGATCTTTCATTTGATACCCATATTGCAGAAGTGTATAAATAATAACTATTCCGCCATCTTAGATGTTCCGCCATATTGGATTTAGTATAACGTCACATTATTTTTAGAGTTACGGTCAACGACCCATTTCATTTAATATCTATATTGTAGAAGTAGACCAAATAGATACTCGGCTATCTTCAATATCCTCCTTATGGGATTTAGATTTATTTGCATGGTCCGCCATATTACATTTAGAATGACGTCACATATTTTATCGTGCATTGTCATCCAAAGTAAACGTGCATACAAAATTTCAGCTCAATCGGTTGACGATATCTACTTCAAAATTGAGCTCTAAGATTTCACCCGAACCCACATACATACATTGCAAGTTAAATAAAAGCTTTTAAAAAATAAGGCATAAGATGTAGAAAGATGATTCATTCTTCATTTTCCGCTCAATTTTCAAGTTATTGCATGTAGAATAGAGAGAGAGAGAGAGAAAAAAATCAATTTCCCGCCGTATCCTGCACATAGCGGGATACGATAAACACCACATGGGTGGGTGGCTAAGTCCAACGCGTTAGATAACGATAATAACACATAATAAATAATTCTATTATATAATAAAACGATAATAATAATGTATTGTAAACACGAATGTTGGATTTTATCTAGGAGCCGGTCGTAAACAAAACAATTTAGCGACATCCTGCTAATGTACGTGCTTCTAAGTAAATATTTTATATATGTAAGTAGAAGTTATTTGTAATAGTGCTTTCATATAACGTTGAGAGATACAACTCTCTGTAGAGACCGGTGTGAACTGTAAACGCGACTGGTTATGGTTTTGATTCCCACTCGAGAAATTTAAATATTTAGATAATATTTTCATTTCCTCGCTCCAGTAACAAAACAAAAGCTCGGCGTTGAGTTACGCCACTCTATACGCAATGCCTCGAAAAGTTCGACGGAATGGGAACGCAGTGTCTTAACACTAGGTTCTCTCTGCCTACCGCATGCTAATTGCGGGATACAGTTAAAAGTTGATTTCGATTTGTTTCTTTTTCATTTACTTACAACAATATAAGAGATATTTCAACGGAAGCCCGATGTGTGCATTTGATATCTGTTCCACATCTGTCTCTATTATTGTAGGCAATGTGGACCTCAAAGCTGAAAGTACCTTTAGATTTATTCATGCATTTTGCAAAGCTATGTCAGCTAATATTAAATTTTACGAAATGTTTTCACAAACAAACTGTCGTAGTTACAACGGTTGTGAGTTCGATTCCCAGTCGCGGGAATAAAATATTTAATATTTTTATTTCCTTGACGACAATTCAAATTCATCATCCTATTTTAACATAGTGTTAAGACACTCCATTCAGAATACCTTTAGCTCAAATTCGTAACACTGTTGTAGGTTTAATGAATGTCGGAACTCTCCGTTCCGCTTTGCCTCACGAATGCGAGAAAATGACAATAATCCGCCGAGTAGAAATCGAACCCGCATCCACTTTGCACGCACATATTTACAATTGAATCCTGTACCACTGCGATAAATATAAATAAATATAGAACGATCAAAATCCATTACGTCAATATAGGTTTTGGATGTAGCATGTCAATAACCAGGAAGAGTTTGCGTCAACCTTTGCTCCTTTTAGACGATAATTTGGGTCTTATTGTCGTCGATAGTAGATGTGGTCTTGTGGATAGGACTATCTATCTATGTATATATTTTAATAATAATAATAATTAATATTATTAATAAATACTTATTTTTTTTATTAGTAAGTTTTTATATGATAAATAAATTAAAAGTGGGGGCACAAATATGCGTCTATTAACATGTCAGGTTATGGGTACGATTCCCGCTTGAGGACATTAAATATTTTTATTTTCTACAACTGGTAACGAGACAAAGAGGGGGAATAAAAATGATCATGATGAAGTGCATATCGAACGTGGGTTCGACCATCGCAGCCATAATCATCTCAGTTAAAGTCAGAGGCGGTACCACCGCTTTTCGATTTATAAGAGAAAACGTAATAATAACTATTTTCTTTGATATTAAGTTAAATTTTGCTATAAAAAGTTCGCGACAAAACGTCGTCAAAATGACGTCACAAATGTATGTATGACTAATAAAAATTCTTAGTTCAGTTTATTTCCCAGTTAATCATTCAAATGACGAATATTTCCTTTTGAACCTTTTGCTATGAATAAAAGATATATAGAAATGCCATTGGCATAAATCACATTGACCCGCCCGTATATGATGTTACTAGCGGCCCGCTCGCGGTTTTACCCGCGTGAACTATGTTATTATTAATTTCTGTCTCCATGACTACGTCCTAGTGACGTTATGCAAAATTTAAGACTAGCATTTGTAGTAACGAAGTTTCATACAAACTTTCGACCCCAAAAACAACCCCTTAGAAATCGAATATTGCAAATTACCGTCTTAGCGAGCACCTGCGTCCCATAAGTAACTTCTATGCAAAATTTGAGATTCCTAGCACTTGTAGTTTCTGAGATTTCGTGATGAGTGAGTGACCTTTCGATTTTATATATATAGATAGATAATATTACTTATAAATATGTATATTAGTTGCTAGTAAAATATAGATTATATATATATTATAGCAACTAGCAAAGCCGACGCGGCTTCGCCCGCATAGATTATTGTTATACTAGCGACTCGCTCGCGGCTTCGCCCGCTTGAATTATAGTATTATTTATTTACTTATCTAAATTACTTTCGTGTTCTAATATCATTATCACTTTAAAGATAATATCTATACACACGAGTAGGTCTAAGGTTTAGGCCAATTTCATAAATAAAATGATGCAATTTTTGTCGAACTAACTTTTTTATTTATGAACCGATTGAAATAAAACAAACTCTTAATGTTATAGATTTGATTATAAAATACAATAGTGAAAACTGCATTAATATCGGTTCAATTTTCTACGATTTCTATATATATTGTGTATTATAAGGAATTACGACAAGTAATAAGATTAATAAAATATTCACAGAATTGTTAGGCAAAAGAAACTAGTGTCAAGACTTCTGCTAAAATTGTAATATTAATTTTGCAGTGCAAATTAAAAATAATTAACTTCCCCGAATAAAAATTAAACCTACTATCATTTCTTTTACTGATTATTATAGCTTGATTTTGCCGCTAACTTATGTAAATATTGGTCTGTCAATTCCATAGCTTGTTTTAACATGTAACGAAAAAAACATTAGTTTATGTTTCTTTCTTTTCTCAGAGTTAATATTAAAATTAATTTTTTGAATATAATTAAAATAACTAAACTAAACTGTTTTAATATTTCCAAGTCATGTCCATATTAGACAGATGAGTGTATCAATTGTGAAGGATTGGGCCACATCTCTGCAGCTGAACTTAGTTATCATCTTCATATACAGAGTGCTCCAGTTGATTCAAATTTTATTATATTTTTTGTAGGTACAAATTTTTCGGAAGACGCGACGATTGTGGGTTTTATTCCTATTTGAAGGAATACAATATTTATTATTTTATTTCCTCGCTCTGGCGACGATGGAAAGCGCGATCTCCGCCACTCATCGACTATAGAATTTGGCGGAAGGTGAAGAACAGAAATGTCTACATTAGGAACAGAATGTTTTAACATTAGATGCCCAGGTTCCTTCTGCCTACCTCTACGTGCAGAATACAGCGTTAAATTTAACAAATATATATATTTGAACGTAACTAATTTTTCATTTTAAAAAAGTATAAACGTTTGAATTGATTCATTTTATAAAGCGTATATTATGTACGATTTTAAGTACAATTATTATGGCTTTAATTTTCATACTTATTACATGACATATAATTTTTAAGTTTTGTTCTGTGCATATATATTTACAAAATAGGTAATTAAAACGGTTTAAGGACTTTTTTAAATTACTTTATACTAAAAAATAATTTCACACAACCATCCGGACATAAACCAACACCCTGTATATGTGGGACAAACACATTTCAATGGATAAGTATGATTAATAGACCGTAGAGGCAGGTCGGGATCGCATTAGATTTCCTTGTTTGGGATACCAGCAATTGTGTCAATAGATCTCTATGTTAATATATGTAAAATGTAAAAAAAAATAGTTTAGATGCCCTTTTATGGGCAGCTTTAGAATGAGTGTTTTGGTCACTAGGTTCCTCATTTTTTTTGCTATTACTAATTTGATTTATCATTGTTCTATATGTATATAAAAAGTAAGATACTCGAGCCAAAAAAAAAACATAAGGTTGTCGTAGTGCAGGGGCACAAGAGTGCGACTGTAAACGCGACGGTTTTGGGTTCGATTACCGCTTGAGGGATTGAATCACTTCCTTGCTCTGATGCCGAAAGCGCGGTTTAAGTTCAGCACACAAAACAAAATCCAGAAAACTCAGTACAATCCAGAATTCAGCGGAACTTTCTTAATGTGAACGGAGTGTTTTAACACTAGGTGCCCAGGTTGCCTCTGCCTACCTTTTATAAAGAAAAGAGTAAAATTGTAGTTGAACAGGCTTACCTTCGTACATCTGAGCATACTGTGGGAAGCCGGCAGCTCTCAGCCATTTGCAAGCTTCCGCTGCTTCGATCTCTATAACAAATAAACAATAACATTAGATAAATTATACATAGAGATAAGAATATAAGCACATTATGTTTATTAATTTAATATTTTGTGTATTTTTTTGCAGATAGCAGGGTAGGCAGGAAAAACGTGGGAACCTAGTGTTAAAACACTTCCGTTCCCCACTTTCCGTCGAATTCTCGAATATATTTTAATATGTAGTGTAGTACTATTAGATCCAAGTAATTTAAACATTTAAAAATCGCACAACAAACACTACATCAAAAACAAAACACCTTTCTCCTTATAAATATTAATAACCTGACCACATTTGTAGAGCCCTAGCGCCCTTGAAACCCAACCCTGAATAACGGTTTAGGTCAAACGATGAGGTTCTTGTATAACTGGTTGAGAGATCCAACTTAGAGTGTAGGGCAATAGGGCCAATCAGTGCTATTGTGCGTTTGGCTGCTAGAAATGCCAATATTATATTATTTATGTATGGAAATCTAAGAAAAGAGATATTTACTAAAGAAAACAGGTATTTGTCAAGTATTTTATTCGATCGTGCTGATTTGTCATCTTACACCTTGAGGCATCATAAGGTCAAAACGGTGGTAATCATTTGATAATAACCAACATCAAAAAAGGTGGTCACTGATTTAATAAAACTTCATAAGAGTGTACATGTATATTTTTATATAAATTTCTTTGTCAACTACATATCATACCGCGATAGTTTTTTTTGATTTCATTTAGATAAACTCCAGCTTTACTTAGGTACTACAGTAAATTTCATCAATATCGGTTCTGTCATTTTTGATGTTCCACATATATTTGGAGGGCCCAGAAAGGTGAGTAGATAGTTGAGTTAAGTAAGAAGTTTCCTCTCATACAAATTTTACTGTCCTGCAATGAGACTACACTTTGGAGTAAAAAATAATTTAAATAGAGGCCGTCATGGCGCAGTGGCACAAGCATATGACTGTTAACTCGACGGTTATAGGTTCGATTCCCACTGGGGGAAACGAATTCTTTTCTATTACTAATATTTTGTTTTCTTCGCTTTGAAGACGTAAAGCGCGGCGTTAGTTCCACCATTTTGTTAAGTAAACACACAATCCCTCAAAAAGTCAACGAAAAGTGGAGAACTGAGCGTCTTAACACTCTCTTCCTCTGTCTACCCTACTACATACGGGAAAGAACGTGAAGCTAAACAAAGAAAAAAAAACTTTATACAATCATTAAAATTATATCAATTCAAAGAAATAAAAACAAGTAAGTATATCTTATAAAAACCAATGCCATATCCAATTTGTGTACAATCCGTTACGTAAGGTACCCCAATGTTAAGGTCACGAGGTCCACGTTACTTAAGTGGTATTGCGTGAGGTGATATTTCACCGGAACTACGCGGTGCTGTGGACAACGTGCTTTTTTTCTATATACTATTTTATAAGAATGAAATATGTTTTTTTTTATTTATTAAAGAGAATAGGGTATCCATGTGTATAGAGATAGAATAAAAAAAAATCAATACTACTAATCAAAAGATGGCTGCTGATGATGATGATGATAAAAAATTAAATTTTAAAAAGTGAAAAAAGACAGACACTTGTTCAAATTGTAATGATAATGGAATAATCAAGATTTTCAGTACTTATATAATCTTAGTAACTTTAGGATAAAAAAAATCAAATCAATTCACGCTGTATCCCGCAAACAGCAGGATAGGCACAGGGAACCCAATGTTAAATCACTCCGTTCCACACTTTCTGCCGAATTCTGGAGGCATTGCGTGTGGAGTCGCAGAACTCAACGTTGCGATTCGCCTCGACATCATAGCGAAGAAATGAAAATATAAACTTAAATAAATATTTAACTTTATGATAGATATATTATATTATTGAAATAGATATAAAATGATATTTAAATGATATAACATTTTTATTGCTTTTTTCTTTGTAACAGTGATTCATTATAGATAACGTAAAAGTGTAGGTGTGTCATTACAATATTTCTATATTATCAAATATATTTATCTTCCTTCCTACTATTTACTGAAGTATATGAGGTGTTCTTGAAACTTTATGTAATGTAAATAATTATATTAAAAAAAAAGCTAAAGAGTGTGTTTGGTTAACATCGCTAATCTTAAGAACTATTACATTCAATTGACTTTTTTATGTTGGATAGTCTATTTGTAAACAATGGGTTTATATTATAATTCATAAGACGAGGTCATACATAAACTGGTTTATATATAAATGAGAATAAAGTGACATTACAATCTTCTCAGTGTAGTGTCTAGTAGTGTGTCTTCTTTATATGAGTAAAAATCACCAAAATAAATCTCGCTGTATATAAATCACATAGCAGGGTAGGCAGAGGGAAACTAATGTTAAGACACTCCGTTCCACACTTTTCTTGACGCCAGAGCCAAATGGAAATAAAAACGTAAATAAATATTTCACTTCCTAGAGTGGGGCTCGAACCCACAACCAGTTGCTTTTGCAATCATCACACATTATGCCCAAAACACAAAATTAGGAAATAAAAATAATGAAAGTAATAGATACTATTTTAAGATAAATCATGGTGACCCTATCTGCCACTGAGTTGCTGATGGGAGATGAATCGTGGACCACCATCAAGTGCAAGATAAAAAAAACAAGCTATGCTTTTAGTTTGAAGTGTAATTTGTGTGTTGAAATTTTGATTAATTCATATTGCAGTTGATTTTGTTTTTTTTTATAATGGTAGTTTATGTTTATATTACTAGTAGGTAAGTAGCTATAATGATTTGCTAGGGCTTTACTTTTACTTTAATACCTTTTTTATAAAAAATAATATAAAATATATATATTTCTATACATTCAATTTCATTAGTTAATAACTAGGAAAAATTGGTTCATTTTATTAGAGGTATGAGACACATTAGATGTAATTTTTCCACATATTTTTTTACGTAATATTTTTTATTTTTTACGATTTTTTGCGTTGTGTTGGAGATGTAATGTTTCAAAAATTGCTAGGGAAGCAGGAAAAGGAGAGTGTTTCGATTCGTAATAACTAGTAGCACTTGAGATAAGTACTAGCAATAGATTCATCCAGGGACTATTAACTACAAATTAGACTATGAATCCTCAAGATTTCAGCTTTGCTAAAATGACGTAGGTCTGGGGGCCCTGGGATCTCCATCTATAATATTATAAGCGCAAACGGGAAAAATATAAAAATCCAGTCATCTTTCTAATTAAATCAACTAATCATGTTCCAATAAAGTAGGTGATGTTCACTCTCAGGATGTTCCCGGAGTTCCCAAGGCGAATGAATCAAATATAAATTTAGAAACCATATGTAAACAGGTAAATGTGGGAAATAAATTTTATATCAAATATTTATACGAAGTGATTTTCTTTTTAGAGGAGAAAGAAACGGAAGTTTTCTTAGATCACTTTTCATGTATGTTTGTCTGTCAAATATACTTTCAAAACTAAGACGAAGATTTTTCAGCTATGATGTTGAAATTATTACAATATCTTTTTTTTTATACTACACACAGGTAGGCAGAGGGAACCTGTGGACCTAGTGTTAATACACTCCTTTCCTAGTCCCACTTTTTGCCGAATTCTTGAGGCATTGTGCGTTGCTGATCTCAGCGCCGTGGTAACTAGACTATGGTTACCAGAGTGATGAAACCAAGACATTAAATATTTTATTTTCGCGAGTAGGGATCGAACCCACTACCGGTCGCGATTACAGCCACTGTGCCACGACTGGCCTATGTAAATTATATTAATTGATACAAAACATACACTTGTAGTACTAGCATGTGATTAATAAGGAAAACCCTTGAATAAATTATCTGTAATTAGTTTTAAGGAAAAATGCGAATCCTGCGTCATTATTGCCTGCTAGATTCGAATAAGATTAAATATTTTAATGAAATAAATAATTGGGGCCATCGTGGTAGATTAAGGGGAAGTGTCTGTTTGTAAGCGCAATCAATGGTCGTGGGTTGAATAGAAATTCAAGGAATAGATTATTTTTGTTTTTTTACTCTGGCAAGACAACGCATGACTTTGGTTTAGAATTTGAGCAGAAAGCAGAGAGCTGAGTGTCTCGACAGTAAGTGCTCTATGTACACACTGCTATGCGGGATCATTACCTGTTGGCTAACGGAATACAGTTATCTATATATATAAAACGACTTGTCCTCACTGACTGAGGTAAGACGCACGCACAGCCGTATCCGGTGATGGTAGAAACGTGAAATTTGGACAAATGTTTACTTTCGTAATCTGGACATCCACTAAGAAGGGATTTTGAAAAATTTTAACCCTAAAGGGGTGAAATAGGGGTTGAAAGTTTGTATGGAAAAAAAATTAAATCGGCACCGATTTTCATAAAATTTGAAATTTAGATTTTTAAAAGTATTTAATTGAACACCTGTTTCATCGTTTTCTAGAATTCTCCCCCTAGGGGTGCAAATAAGGGGTTGAAAGTTCGTATGGAAAAATCTTTAAATCACCACCGATTTTTATAAAATTTGAAATTGAGACTTAAATATTTCATTGAACACGTGTTTCATGGTTTATTAGAATTCACTCCTAAGGGTGCAAACAAGCAGGCGAAGTTGCGCGCATCCGCTAGTTTACTATAAAAATCTATGAACGATTTTTTTAAAGTATAAACTAATAAAAGTGAAGATATTTCTTATCACTAGAAAGACCTTCCACTAAAATGGTAAAGCCATAATAAATCAAACTTTTCAAACAATATTTAAACAAAGTAAACAATGTTTACACCAAATAGTATAAATAGAGAATGACTGCCTCATTATCATTAAAACTAATTGACGGCTGTGACAACATCGTTATGTGAGGAGGAGATACGGGCACTTAAAAGAACTATAGGTTTAAATAATATAGTTAGTACATATTACATTTTAGCTAGTGCCAATATTGATAAAACTTTTTAATAATATTAAGTAGCTGTAGTGATTAGAATGTCTATAATATTTACCATCTTTTCTTTTCAGATTTATATTGCAAAATAGACAAAAGGAATCTATTGTTAAGACACTCCGTTCTGCACGGGGATGGGAAAATTATTCATTCTCCTTTTGGGGTTTATAGCCAGACGATATCGTACCACTACGGCTAAGTTAAACCTATCTTCTTAGATTCTGAGCTTCGCCATGTATCCCACATATGGCAAGGTGCAAGGAACCTAGTGCTAAGACAGTCAGCTACCCAATTCCCGACGATTTTTTGAGGATTTGCCTGTTGATTGGCGAAACTTAACGCTACGCTTTGCCCTGTTATTAGAGCGAAAAAGTGAAAACATTAATCTATATCTATTCTATACTTATAATAAAATCGTAAGAGGATCAGTGTCTGTACTTGGCAGATATTTAAAAAAATATATTATTGGGAACCTTTATTAACCTAATAGAACCCAAAACAATGATTTTTTTAATTTTTGTCTGTTTGTCTGTTGTTGTTGACACATTTGTTAATTGAATAATTTATTAATATTTCTATTTCAAGCGGGCGTCGCCCCGCACGGGCTCACTAGTTAATAATAATTTAGAAACAAAACGCTAATATATTAATATTATAGCATTAACTCATCATAAATAGCTAATTTTAAACTATTGCGTATTCAGGTAGATCAGTCTATCGATATTTCAAGTAAATATTATTAAATCGATTACGACATCAATATTTACTCGATTCAATTTCATTCGATTTGATTTGCAAAACAATTTACACTAACGTCCATTTGACGAATCTATTCTTGTTGTAAACAAACTAAAATTATCATAAACTGTTGTAGATGTTATATGAAAATAGGGAGTAATATTTTCGGTCAAAATATTTAGGAGAATTAGAATGGACTTGGTGTTAAAACACTCTGTTCTCTACTTTCTGCCTAATTTGCGAGATGTTACGTGGTGGTGGTGGGAAAATGAAAATATTTTAAATACTACAGCTGTTAAGTTTCTTGCCGGTTCTTCTCAGCAGAACTGCCTTTCTAGATTGTGGCAGTTTCCGGTAGGACTAAACTTACTGACATTTGAGCGTAACTTAACTCAAAATTGCTTGTCATGCCTAATTGAATAACAAATATTTTAATTGCACTATTACTCATTCTCTGAGTAGAGATCAAACCCACAGCTATCGCGCTAAAAGTCAGAAGCAATTCCACTACGCCACTACGGTTTTTAAATTTAAAAGCTATACAATATAAATAATTAAATAAATATAATAAACAAATGAATTATACCTAAAGACGTTCCGTACTAAAATTATCAAAACCGGTTATATATGGGTCATCTCGTTACTTAATATTATTAGTAGGTTGACTGTTTTTAAAGTAAATAGTGTGGAAGAGATAAAGTAAAGTGACAGATCACTCCGTGACTTCTTTTATATTATATTTATTTTGCTTAGTAAAGAAATTAATGCAAAAATAAAATAAACAAACACCATTTCAAAGATTAAAAAGTCAAATAAAGTCTTAACAGCTGGTTTTTTGTACCCTGCTATATATTAAAGATATGATATAAACTATCTTAATAAGCATATAAAAAGTTGGAACCATAGCCATATATGTAAGGTAAACGATAAGGCTAGAGAGCTTGGACGGCCAAGAGTCGCAGGTTCAAATCCCGCTATAGTCAAAAAATCATACTTTAAAATAACACTTTAAAAAAATATTAAAAAAACAAGAAAATAGCTAGTAAATTAAAAATTTTAACACTTAAAAAATACCTGTTATCTGGTCAGCGCTCAAATTAGGAACACTCATTTCTTCACTAACGATCACTAAACACTAAACAACGAGGCAAGCTCCACTGATTCATACCAATACCACATTTCGTAATATTCCTATGTAATTAACACTAAAAAAAAAAGTTTACTAACACTACTTTTTTTTAATTGAACGTTACAAAAGGTTATTCAAAAAATCACTTGTTTTTAAAAACCATTTCAATATATCACACATTTAAAATACATCGATGTTTTTACATTTGACTTTCTATCACGTTAAAACTAAAACTGGTAATGGATGATTAAAAAAAAATATATTTTAATAAAAAATTTAAGTGTTTTGTACAAACAAGCCCGTATACTCGGAGTGTTGGTGTAGAATGAGATTATCAGTGTTTATCATAACTAGTAGGTACTTACGTCCTTTAATCGCCCACGTCACCGATAGCGGCCGCGCTGAGCTACGAAACTTTGATATTTACATGGAAATGTATATTTTTATATGTAAATATCAGTATAGCGGAGTGTTTTAATAATAGGTTCTCTCTGATTTTTAATAAATGTTTTTTTATTACTTTTAGCAGTATTTATATTGATTTATATTTCTTTTGTACGTGCGAATTTTGAACGGTTTATAAGTGGAGCGGGTTTGAATTTCGTTTAATACGTATTTTTTTCTAAAAACGCCTTTTTCTTTTCTTGTTGTGAACTAATAATTAAAAAAATGATAAAAGGCCAGCATTTAGCGGGATTGGTGGAGAGAATCTAGTGTTAAGACATTTTCACTTGTGCTACCTAGTGTTTTAAAAATCAATAAATCAGCTTCAAGCTGTACCTCGCTGACACGCCCTGCGGTAGGCAGAGGGAACCTAGTGTTAAGACACTCCGTTCCCTACTTTCCGCTAAATAAAAACTTATATACTAAAAATTAAATCTATCTTATATCTATATCTTTTAAACATTAGAGGAAACCACACCAAACAGACATATAGGGCAACCTGTATTAGTGTAATAACATAAATAAAAAAAAAAGAAACTCACATCGAATTACATTCGCAATCTACAATAATTGGTATAATCAGTCTTGTCTACAAATACTGTCCATATATGGTCATTTAAAACCAGTATAATATAATATATATACTGGGATGACGTTTACAGCTACTTTAGCCCTTATCACTTAGGAAATAAAGCTGATTAATATTTTCGAGATAGTGGGAAAAATGAGCACTTTATATGCGTTGAGATTAACGATTTTAAGAAATATATATATTTATGGTAATAGGACATTCGATATAGGGGAATTATATGTAACCTTATTTGGTTTATTTAATTAGTATGTATGCGTTTACTTAACTTTGAATATGTTGTCTGCGTTGCATTGGAATATTTAAAAAAGTTAAGTAGAATTTAAATTTTCTATTAATAAACCTAATATCGGTATATTTTCTCTTCTCTTTCTCTTTTTTCTTCTTGGGCCTAGATAGCATTATAGTAGCTGAACAAGCAAACAAGAAAAAAACACACTAATTTAAACGTTTATATTACCCTAGTCTTCTTATTAAGAACATCAGCACATGGCCAGAAATGGAAATAACATACTTTTTGGGCATAGATAGATAGAGAGAGAGAGAGATAGACACGTAGAAGCTCTATGTCTTACCAGTAAAGCGGACTCACAAAGAACTTACTATCAAAAAAAAGTTTTTTTTGAGGATATCCATTTTTCGTAACTTCAGGAACCTTCTTCCGCAACGAATGAGTTTAAAAATTAAGGGGAAATATTTAAAAAGTGGCGTTATCTCGGCTGTCATTCAACATGTTACATCTAATTATTCAACGTGCGTACTGTACGAGAGTAGTAAATAATATAAGAACAAGGCAATACAAAAAAAAATATAATTTCTATCTTTTTTTCATTAAAGTAGGGGAAGACTAACAGCATATACCGCAGACAGAGAGATAGACAGAGAGAGAGTGATGGAGAAATATAATTGAAAGCATTATATGTTAAATAATTAATGTTACCTATTCTGTAATAATTATTTATTTCCTTCTTTTTAGTTTTAAATACGTATTAAAATATGATCATTAAAGAATTCCTTACGTATGAGACAGGAGGTCAGGTTAAGGTCAATTATATCTATACATGAAAATAAATATTTGTATTAATACTAGAGAAATTAAATTTGTAAATTTTTAGATAAATATAATAATTATGCCTTTAGTGCTGATTAGACCTTCATTTATTTTAAGCAAATATTTTCAAATAAATGAAGGTCTAATCTAACTAGTAAGAATAAATTAAATTGTTAAAAATTATAAGGGAGGCTGTGATTGTGGGTTCGATTCCCATTCGAGGAAATGAATTATCATATTTTAATATTTTCATTTCTTTGCTCTGGCACCCGGTGACGCCCGGTGTTGAGTTTTGCCACTCGCCACGCAATGCCTCAAAAAATTCGGCGGAAAGTGGGGAACGGAGTGTCTTAACACTATGTTCCCTCTGTCTACCCTGATGTATACGGGATACAGCGTAAAGCTGATTTATTATATATATATACAAAGATGCCACTTCTCACGCACCCTATACTCTATGGCCACAGCAAGTTAAGACCTTGTCGTGTTTACGAACCGAGACGGTTATTTATTACATTGGACAAATATACGTAAAATGTTACTGCGATAAAGTTCTAAGTGCAATGCTGTAACCATTGTTTGTCATAAGCTTGTTTATAGACTGAAAATTGATTATAATTTAGTAAAATATACCTAAAGTATTGAAAAACAGAGTTGATTTTTAAATAATGAGACGCCAGTCGTTGCGCAGGGGCAGAAAGAGTGTTGCAAAATCGACTGATCGTGGGTTCGATCCCTACTCGAAGAAATGAAATATTTATTTTAATCTATGTTTCCAAATCTTCGCTCTGGTGTCGAGGCAAAGTTCGGCGTTAAGTTCCGCCACTCAACACGTAATGTCTCCAAAATTCGGCGGAATATGGAGCACGGAGAGTTAAGACACTCACGTGGTTCCCTCTGTCTACTCTTCTGTAAAATACTCAAGTATGATCTACATTTCCTTACAAAAACTTTAAATCAGATACGAGTATATCGACACGTGTTATCATTTGTTTTGATGATGCAATGAATCATTTTCAGTTTTCAGTAAATCTAGAGACAATGTTTATCTGTTTGAGATTTATTAAGAAAGAACAGATAATACTTATGTTTTTTTAACCGACTTCTGTGAAAGGAGGTTATCATTTCGATTGTATTCAGAACTTTTGATTGGGTAAACCGACTTCGATTATTCTTTTATTATTGGAATTAATTATGATGAAAATTTGGCTAAATTCTGATGATTGGATAGTATCTAGAGGGTATTTGGGAACCTAGTGTTAGAATAGTCCCGACGCATTAAGACACTTTCTGTTACTCATTTTCCACGGAATTCTCAAGCCATTGCATGTTGAGTAGCGAAACTCAACACCACGCTTTGCCTCGCTACCAGACCGAACGTAATGAAAATATTAAATATTTCATTGCTTCGAGTGGGAATCGAATTCATAACCTGTATAATCTAGTATGATAATAAAGGTTAACAAAAGTTTAGTAAAGTAGGAAAATTGTGATAAAAATAGCTATAGCAGATACATTACGAGTATGTATGACTCAAATACCTTGAAATACTAATTTGCAATTATCTGCAATCTTGACTTCGGTCTCATCGTTAATGGTAAACTGAGATTTATATACAAGTTATGTTTATTATTATGTTTTTTTGTTTCACGCTGTATCCCGCATGTAGCAGGGTAGGCAGAGGGAACCTACACTAGGTTCACAAGACACTCCAAATTCTGGATCTATTAAGTGGCGAAACTCAACGCACTTTACCTCGAGCGGAGAATCGAGTTAAAATATAAAATATTTAATTTCTTTAAGTGGGAATCGAACCCACGGTCCTTCGCGTTTACAGTCACACGTACTGGTCAGGCCAGGCCTTACAAATATTTATATTCCTAGAATGACCTATAGGCATAGTTTGACGTGTTTAAAAAAATATATTTATATAATTTGGGACTTAATAATTTAAATATAATTCTAGGACATTTAGGCATTTTAGAGTTGCGTCTAACTTGTGATTATGTATTAATTTAATTTAATTCCTCGGCAGACCACGAACGGCGCGCGGCGTTCAGTTTCGCCATTCAACAAGAACACTGTCTCTTAGTGTCTTGTCAATAATTTCCTTCTGTCTATCCTACTATATGCAATTTAAATTAAGAAATATTTATATTAACATTTTTAGTTGGAAGAACAGAACGTTTCAATAGAATTATTAACATGTATTACAATCTTGTATGGTGACCACAAAGTTTATGAAACATCGTTCTTTTTTGAAGAGCTATTTTTAAAAAACATAGCGAGTGTAGAACCTTTTCTAACCTGAATATGGAATAACATGGAATAACACTGTAAAATAATTAAATTATAATTGTATACAATTTAACATAATTTTAATAAAGCGGGAAGATTACAGTGATTTCTCACTAGGTCTTAGTGTTGATGCTGCAAAAATACGAAAGATATGAACGGTTTTACAAAAATTGAACAAACTTAAAACACTACACTTGCAATTTAATAGCTGTAGGATCATATTTAAATATTTATAAACCTAAGAATATAACTAAAAACATTAAATATCATTAACTGCATATATTTACTGTTTATGCCTACAAATTACATGAAAATCGATACGGCATTTTCATAATGTTACATACATATATAAAACTGTAAAATTTAACAATTTCATAATTCACTAGTAAACTATCGAAATGCTATCGGTAGTGACCTCAGTGTTATCTAGATAGGTTTTCTATCTACATTGTTGCAATAGCGAGCTTCCATTCTTCGTTAAAAGTTTATTTATTAAGGTTATTAAGATGTAACCCAGTGGTGGTGCAGTAAATGCGACAGGTTGTAGGTTCGATTCCCACTTAACGAGAAGAAATATTTCATATTTTCATATTTAGAGTTTTGCCATTCAACATGTAATGTCTCCAGAAATCAGCGGGAAAGTGGTGAATAGAAAGTGTCCTAATGGGAACGTAGTGTCTTAAAAAAAATAAAAACTCCTCACTATCCCCCAAACATGGTCACTCCACACCATAAATCATATTTACGCTGATGCTCGGTCGTCAGCTATAATAAATCCGATATCGATATTAAAAGCGCAGCTAGATTCAGCTTAGAGCAGATGTTGCAAGTGCTTTTAAAATAGAAATTGGGTTATGCCACTCATTAGAACAGCTAGCTGGTGGTAGCTAAATGTGGATTATATGAGTAATATAGGAGGAATGTTATTTTTTTAACCCGCTGTATCCCGTATATAGCAGGGTGGAATAACTTAGTGTTTACACACTCCGTTACGGACTTTTTGTAAAATTTTTGAAATTTTATGCTCTTTGACTTTAACTACAATTGACTAAAAAACAGACTAGACAACAAACTGAAACAGTTTCCTGTAAAGGTAATAATAAATATCTGAATAGTTAGCGTTTTAATCAACTTTACTAAATAATTGGAATATTAAATTTTTAATATTATTAAAATTTTCCTTTAGATTTATCATATCGTAATTATTTGTTATATACATACCATACCATATTTAAATATATCAATGATGTTATTAGGCCCTTTAACCTTTTTCCTCATATTTGTGTTAATATTCGTTAATTTTTATAGTTCTTATTATATAAATTCAGATATTCGTATTTTACATTGTAACTAGAAACAATAACGTTAAACTTTTTTTTAAATATTTTTTTAATAAAAATTATTTTATGTTATTCCCGACTGCTAAGGATCCCTCTGAGAATATATGTATAAAGTTTCATGATAATCGGTCGCTCATGTGGATTTTAGTTTGGGTAGTAACTTTTACTTATTTTCGGTATATAGCTGGATTAGTGAAGTTAACCTAATTTTAAGACATTCTTTTTTCAAGATATTACGGGTTGAGTGGCAGAACGTAATACCGCGCGGTGTCTTACCAGAGTTGGGAAATGACAATAATAATTAATTTACTCAAACGAGAAACGAACCCACACCCATCGAATTTATACTGAAATGTAGTTGATGTAAAATTTTAAAAGAAACTTAAGGGATCCAAATTGACTGCTCGTCACTTAGCGGCAAGGAAGTGCATTAAATAAAATTATCCACAGCAGGAATTGAACCCGCACTTACTTTAAGCGTTTATTCCATAGCTACTTTTTATAATTTTTATAATAAACACATTATTTTCCTTATTCCGTTTAAAATGCGACCTCCTACTATTAACGATGTAATTTTTTCGCAGTGAATTAAAAGGTCAAGTGAATGAATAACTTAAAGGCAATTCTGCTTGAAATTTCAATTAGTGTAGTATTAAAACATTATTGTTTGTTAAAATTTATTCGCGTACCGCCCTTGTGGACAAAATGTAGTGACTCATCACTCGGTTTACTGAATTTCTCAATTAATTCAAGAAATTGCTTATTTAAACAACGTTGCATAATCTACAAATGTGCTAGAGGATACTTTCTTTAGCTTTATGCTGTATCCTGCACATCAGGGCAACCAGAGAGACCCTGGAGAGTTAGTGTTGAGATATTCCATTAGCATCAAGACATTTCGAAAACTAAAATATTAACATAGCGAAAAAGTTTTTGGAAAGGTTTTTATTCTGTTCTAGAAACTAAAAACAATCACAAAAACGATAAGAAAAAACTAAATATCGTAACGATATCAAGGATCATTTTTAATAATTTCAAGACATAATTTGATTCTTTCTACAGCGGAGTGTTTTAACACTAGGTTCACTCCATCTACGCTCTCTCTCTCTCTCTCTGCCTACAGCAGGAGATGCGTGTATCTATATAGATATATACCTTCGTATGGTCTTTGGGTGGTCCTAACTTATTCCAACAGTCGCTGACCCCCCACAGGTCATTTCAGTACGAGTATATCTAATGTTGACGTACGCGTTTGTATCCAAAGGTTAAGCTTTTAACTGTTGTATTGGAAAGTGGTTCGAGTTTATGAGGAATTAACTTTTAGTAATGTATGTAGTATGCTCTTAGTACGACTGGTAGGGGTTTGAAGTTTTTTAAACGTTTTTTTTTCAAGAATTAAAGTTTTGTTTTAATTGTTTTCTCGTGGTGCAGTTGTATACTGTCTGATTATAATACGGTGGTTGTGAGTTCGATTCCAACTCGGGGGAATTAGAATAAGTTAGTTTTCCCCGCTTACGTACTTATTTCCTCATATAAGTAAAATTGCTGTAATATTTTCAAATGAACTCACTCGCAAATATCATTATTTTATGTTTGAAAGTTCATATTTTTCTCGAACTTTAACTTTATAAATCTTGGGCTAAAATATTTTCTGATCATCTCAAATATTTACCACTTTAGAAAAGGAATGGAATCCACGACCTCTGACAAAGCTATCGATACTGTCAATAAAGTTATAAACTTAAAAGATTATCTACGTCAGAAGAACATCGTAGAGTGGCGCCATAAACGGTGACGAAGACGCTTGAAGCTTTTACGACAGTCCATGACGAACGTATTATATCCTTATTTTATATGTCGTTAAAATTTCAAGCTTTTTAGATAAATTTTTGAGTTTAAGTTGTGTTTTTAGGGTTTAGTACCTCAAAAGGTAAAAACGTAACCCTTATAGGATCACTTCGTTGTCCGTCTGTCTGTCTGTCGGTTTTGTTTTAATATATGGTGTTATCATTTTTCTTTCAGCTTCATGCTGAAAGAATTCCGCACACACCAGGATAGGCAGAGGAAAACTAGTGTTAAAACACTCCGTTCCCCACGTTGTGCTTTTGCCTTGGAACTAAGAATTGAGCGAAGAAGTGAAAATTTAAATAATAATTCTTTCCCTTAATTGGGGATTGAACCTATAACCATCGTATTACAAACACACTCTTACGCCACAACAATCTCAATTACGTTATTCGTTTTACTTTATTGATATTTTAGTAAACAGGATAGGGGTATTGTAAATAACTTATTTGTAGTTTACTTGTTGATTTATTACATTTTACTTTGGAAATACAATTAAATAAAAGTCGATCTATTAAAGGATTTCTAATACTTAATTGGGTGTAAATTAATTTTTGATTTAGAAGAAATATGCGTTGTCGATTCGATTCCCACTCGAGAAAATGATATATTTATAATTTTCGTTTCCACACAACGCCGAAGGAACGGAGGAATGTCTTAGCACTAGGTATCCGGTTTCCCTCTACTTATCCTGCTATGTTAAAAAAATAAAAAAACCCCTAATAATGTAACAAAACAAATATCTAAGATATATCAATATAACGTTCTTTTTCTTACAATCCTGTCATAGAAAGTTCCCATAGATCTCATGGTTTTTTTATTACGTTGTGCACATCCGCTTAATAAATTCTAGTAATGGGTCATTACAGTGTAAAAACTGTGGTTCTTCATTAAAGTGGGAATAAGACTTACTCAGTAGGTGGTCAGTGTTGAATGAAGTTGTTATTATATATCTTTCTTTTTTTTAGGTTCCCGCTGTATCCTGTACATAGCACGGAAGGCAGAGGGAACCTAGAGTTAAGGCAATCCACTCCCCAACAATTTTGAAGGTGTAGGAAGTGAAGTGAAGCTTTGTCTTGATACCAGAGCGAAGAAATGAAAATATTCCTCGAGTGGGAATCGAACTCGCAACTTGTTACTTTTGTCGATGGCCTCAATAAATAACTTATTTACATATTATTATTCAACATAATGTCAACACGATTTTTTCAATAAAATTCTTACACCAACTAAAAATATTTCTCATGGCAATACAACTTGTATTGGTATGCATAAGGTCACCATTCTTTTTTCTGATCAAAGCTGGACATCCGTTTTTTTTCGTTAATTTGCAATTTTTATAATTATTATTATTATTGTCAGCTTCACACTGTATCTTTCCAATAGCAGGGTAGGCAAAGGGACCCTATTGTTAGGGCACTCCTTTCTCCATCTTCTATCGAATTTTCGAAATATTACGTGTTGAGTGACGGCTGTGAACTCATCGCCATGCGTTGCCTCGATACCAAAGCGGAGAAATAAAAATATCAAATATTTCATTTTCTCGAGAGGGAAACCACACCCAGAACTGGTAGCGTTATAGTCAAACGCTTGCTCCAGCGTCACTAGTGGCCTAATTATTTTTTAACTAATGTAATAATTGACTTTTTCATGCTTTGACTTTTGTGTACCGTGGTTGGTTTAGCTTTTATGAGTGCTTCGTTTTATAGATTTACATCCCGGCGCCATCTTTGGGGGGCACCGGGACACACGAGCTACAAACGGGACCGTCCCATACAAAACGTGACGCCTGGTCACTGGTTAGCTATGCAGCACCTGTCATTCGCGTAATGCTAAAAACAGCGGATTAAAGAGCATTGGGCCTTATCGACCTCAAGGTGATATGACTGTGTAATACCGCAGACACTGTGTCAGCTTAAATGCCTTTTTCTTATTTATTTATTTATTTATTAGTCGTTTTAACGCGTTGATGAATAAATCATGTTGGATTATGTTTAACATTGTTTACCTTCACGCTGTTCCGTATATAGTGAAAAGAACCTAGTGTTATAACACTCCGTTTTCTTAAAGGAATTTCTATTTATATAAATTTTGAGTTTGGTTTCTAATATTATTTCTATTTAATCTTTTTTTGGTAATAAATCAAATTTTGGTAAATACAGGCGGAAAATGGCCAACGCAATAACTTAACGCAAAGCAAAAAACAATTATAGCTTCACGTTGAATCCCACACATAGGGAACCTTACTAGGTTCCCTATGCCTATAAATACTTCTATACTAATATATGCAAAAAAGGAACCTATGATACAATGGTATATTCCACAGTCTCAATAAAATAATAGTACTTACATAGTAAATGTAGGTAAAAGTAACAGGATTTATAGAGAGGACTCGAGGTCGTTGACGATTAAATTTTTACAGTCTAAGATTTCATTTCGTGTTGTCTTTACGTTTTATATAAGAAACGCTAAAAGATGCGAGTTTTACAATTTAATTTTATGTTTATTTAATATTGTTTTGAAAATTCACTGTATTTAATGTAAAAGATGAATTTTTCAGTTTAATTTTGTGATAGACTAAGGCACGTTGGAGCAACGTATGTCGTGATAGTTGTGGGTTCGAGCTTCACTCCCGGAATTCATCATCAAATTATTTCGTTGAAACATATCCAAGCTCCCCAATAAATACTTCACCTATTATATTGAAATCCCGAACAGAGCAGGGTAGGCAGAGGGAACCTACTGTTAAAACACTCCGTTCCTCACTTTCCGCCAAAATTCTGGAGGCATTGCGTGTTGAGTGGCAGAACTCAACGTCGCTCTTTACCTCAATAACAGAGCGAAGAAATGTAAATATAAATGTATATAAATATTTCATTTCCTCGAGTGGGGATCGAACTCACAACCGTCGCGTTACAGTCACACCCTTGTACCGCTGCGTCACGACGGCTATTATATTGTTTTTTGTGATTTACGTTGTATCCCGCACATAGACGAGTAGACATAGCGAACCTAGAAACCAAAAGTTAAAATACTCCGTTCCCATTAAGACACATTCCATTCCCCATTCCGCCGAATTCTGAACTCATTGCCTGTTGAGAAATAAAAAGAAATATAGAAATAAAAAAAATCCCCCCCAATGAGAATCCACCTCGCGACCACTTCCAGACCCAGTCCCCCAACAATTGTCTTATAGCATAATTAAAAAAAAACCGAAAGTTTCCAATATAAGACAATAGCATTGTTAATAGCAAAACTGTATGAAATTATGCAAATAGAGTCAGTTACATAAGATTCGATTCGCGGTACGTTCATGTTGTAATACGAGTACATTAGCATCCTCCCACACCTTCCCACCTTCCCACGAGGATATGGTGGAATGATAATTGCATTAATGATTTCTTAATATTTCCAATAATGATTGTGCTACTCATATATTAATGAAATTTCCTTTTTAATTTATATTATATTTAATGATGTTTTTGATTTAGCGTAATAGTTAGGGGAAATTTAGTGGTAAAGATCTTTCTTTTTTATTATTCTCATACAACAGAATAATGGTTAACTGGGTGGGTTACCGCGTGTTAAAAGGCGGAACTTAACGTTTCGTTATGTTCTCAGAGCGACTAAGTGAAATAACGGGAATCAAATCCACAACCATCGCATTCGCGCCGCGACGGCCCCATCGACGTTTTTTTTAATTTCAGCCTAATTTAAAGAACTATTGGATAGTGAAACCCAAACTGAGATTGAACTTACAACTAACGTCATATAAATTGTAATAATTATATGTACTTTAACCTATCGTATATTTAAACAAATGTTAATGATAAACAATATAATAAACCGACTCCTACACGAAACTCGAGAATATATTTGGTAATTGTAGGAAATAGCAAGCCAATCTAAGATTTACTATGGCGAAATAAGCTAAAAGTTATTTCATCATTTTGTATGAATTAAATTATTATAATAATTATATCTTTTATTTGTTTTATTTTACATATACCGCGTATAACGCGGGTAGGCAGAAGGAACCTAGTATTAAGAAGAAGAAATTAAAATTCTGCCGAGTGGGAATCAAACCCATTACAATCTCTTTCATAGTCACGCTTGTGCCACTGCGCTAAATAAAAGTAAAAAAACAAACAAAAAACAGTTTTTCAACTCAAGCTGCAATTTATTGAGGAAATTAAAACTTATTTTCATTTCCTACCCCCATATAGTGTACCCGTCCCACATAGGAATTGACAAAGGAGGACCATTTCTCCACTGCCCCCGGAATGTAAACATGATTATACTTGAAATATTTGTTGGTACGCTTTTCTACTTACCTTATACTAATATTAAATGTAAATATACTGAAATTCCTTATTTATATAGTGTTATTGGAAATATTTATTATTCTTATGCTATACTCTGGGGACATACGAGGAATGAAAAAGCACAAGCTTGCGGCTCTAAATGTGACAGGTTCGATTTCCGTTAGAGAAATTGAAAAAACGTAACGTTAAATTTTAAAACCCAACCCTCCAGAACTCGGCGGAAATAGGGAACGGAAGTATCTCAATGGGCACGGAGTGTCTTAACACTATGTAGGTGAATAATTCTACCCTTCTTTGAGCTGAAGCTGGAAGTTGGAGCCCGAGTGGATATCGAACCCACACCCCGTATTTTTAGTCAGACGTTCTGACCTCGTATATGTATGTATAATTATATGTAAATATTCCTATTTCACTTATAACCACTTGTAAAATAAGTGTATAATCGTGACTTCTCTAACATGTGTTCTAAACGTTTTCAATTCAGTCTTAAACGCTGTTTGGCAATCATTAAAATGTAAAACAAATAAGCCATGAGATGACTGACATCATCACACGCGGCCAAGTTTGTTTTGTAGATATGGTGTGTGGTGCAAGTTTATTATAATTCTATTATATATATTTCTTTCCTATGCAAATTATTAAAAATTGCGTGAGAAAAAAAAAATTGCGGCAAGCCTTGTCAAATCAAACAAGTAGAGGACGAAGAGAGAGAGTTCATTGAAATGTATTTTTCAATATAATTAATTAAAAAAATATCCGCAACAATGGTCACCCTTCATTATATTAAGGGAACATGATGTATATGTATATATATGTTTTTCTTGTAACTTTCCCTCAACTTTTCAAACATTGTGTGTTGAGTGGCAGAGAGTTCTACGCAGTGCTTTGTCTTCCAGAATGGGATTGATGGGATTTTTTCTGAGACATTGCGTTTTGAGTGGCGGAAATTAACGCCGCGTTTTCCCTTGGTACCATAGCGAAAAAAAGAAAATTTTAATAAATAATAATTCATTCCCCGGAATCGGGATCGAACCTACTACCGTAGCGATACACACGCTTGTGCCCCTACCTGAGCCACGACGACCTCCCTTATTGTTTAAAGAAAATTAAATACCAATACCAATACATAAAATGTTGTAACTTAACACCCATTTAGATACGCCAAGCAACAGTTGCGTTTTTGTTTGTATGTTAACGCAATCATACTTACGAAACACAAGGCGTTAGGCGAATCTACGAGTAGATATGTATGTTTGTTTGCACCTCGCATACCTCCTCATTAGGGGATCTGTTATCAGAATATTATCACTATTGTTTTGAAATTTCTTAATATTTTTAGTAAACAGTTTCGAGTGAAGTTTAAATATTCTATTATTTCTTAAGACATTCTTAGAATTTTTTATTTTAATATCTTGAGATGTGCATATTCTTTGTACGTTTGATGGTGGAAAGCTATATCTTAACTTATTTAAAATCTGTATTCATAGAAATCTTTTTTTTTATGGAAAAAGGACAAGTGGAACGAGCGTTCGGGACACCAGAGGAACTACAGGTGCGTTGTCGGACTTTGAGGTGGAGATAGACGCGCATTTTGAAGGTATCCATATCGTACCGACTTGAAAACACACAAAGATAGGAATCTGTCTATATAAAATTGTATTCATAGGAATCTATCTATAGCTATCGCCTATTCATATCTACGTACTGTACATCTGGTGTTTTTAAGTGTTTGAACGTATATTTTTTTTAGCATCACGCTGTATTCCACACTTAGACAATAGACACCACGCACACTGTATTCCACACTTAGACACTAGGCACCCCGTTCCCATTAAAACACTTCCGTTCCCATTTTTCTGTCGCATTCAAGAAGCAAAGGCAAGTAGACGTAGTAACAAGACCTGACAAGTAAAAACATTTGAAACATTTTTAATTCTCTAGTCTTGACATAAAGACCTTCGAGCTCACATTTAAACACCTAAAAGATACCTCAAATAGACCAACCAGAGAGTAACTTTTATTCAGCTTAGACTACCTACAAGTGATGACTCCTGGAAGAGTTTTTTTTCCCCTTTTCCCCTTTATTTATTTTAAAATGTGGACAAAGGACATTGTTGGCGGCGTATGCAAATTCTTAAGTCGAGAAATTCGTGAAATATTTACTGCCAAACGCCTTTAAATACAGGCTGTATTGCTTTGTGTTAGGAACTATAAAATACACAATGGAATGGAATTTGGATTTTCATATTTCCATTTTTTCGAGGCAGAGAATATTATTTTTTGGTTATTTCTTTTGGCTGTCGTGATTCTGTTTATTTGATTTTAAAATTTCTTTAGATTTTTTAAAATAAAATAGATATATTTTAGGTCTTCCTTGCTTTCGTTTTTATTTGAAGAAGGTATTATTACTTTTTATCTTCACGCTTAACGGCTTACAGGGGGCCGTACTCTTATTGTAGAGTTGGTTAGAGAAAGCACGGCGTTGAGTTTCGCTAATATACGGCAGGATGCTGAAGCAGATACAGGTGAAGCTGGTTATATAGGTTTAAGTGCGTCATTATAGTTTATAATCAAATATAATTTTTAGCTTCATGCTCTATCTTTAAAGTAGGCAGAGGAAGCCTAGTATTAAGACGAGTGCCGTAATACTTGTTTTTGGGTTATCACTTTTTATTGAATTCTGAAGGTATTGTTCTAAGTTTTTGCCCTGGCAAATTAAGAATAATAAGTATTTCATTTCATCGACTAAAAATCGAATGCCTAACCTATTGCCACAGCCCCACGCAGGTGCCTCTGCGCCAGGACTGGCTCTTCCTTTATTTAATAAAATTTTTCTATAATAACTTATAATATATAAGACATTCTCACTACAAGAACCTGTTAAGTAATTTCGCTATAATAATATTGCTTAACTATCATGTAGTTTGGTATTCGCCACATTTGACACGCCGACGTTGATTTCACGCTACGTAGGTTACGACCAGCGCCGGCCACACGGAAAACACTGGGTTTCTCATTTTCTTCCTGATGTAGTGATTATTAATATTTTGATTTAAATCTGTATATAGTATGTAAAAGTAATATAATATGTTTATATAATATTCTTATTATTACTAATTCTCTATTTCCTATTATTATTTCATCAATTGAATTCTGCCATCCCACTAAATTAATGCTTAAATAAAAAACTACGTTTTTTATTGTACGTCCTATATAAGCAAATTTTTTTTTATTTCAATTAAAGAAATGAATACGTAGGTATATTTTTGACACCCTAGGAAACAAATTGTTGCCACATTATAATGTAAAAAAAATATAGTTATTAGCGATAAATGACCAAAGATTTTAGTTTTACTTTAGGCTTAATTAAAAAGAACAATTCCTAATAAAAAATGCCTTTTTAAACCTGAAATAACCACATTTTTGATAACAGATTAAGCAGACAGAACCTAGTGTTAAGACACTCCATTCCCTGCCTCCCAATCTTCGAGACACTGAATCAAGATTTGCGGAACTTAACGCCGAATTTCACATACATATATTATGCCATACCACACTTAACTCCAATTATCACACTACAAAGATAACAATAAGCACATATCATTACAAAATCTCAACCATGTATTATTCATATACATTGTATTCAAATCACACTTTCGCCAATCCCTCGCACCAAATCCGTAAGAGGGAGGGTTGGGTGATGAGCTGATCTGGTAGAAAGCTGATGGCCTAGCTTTTAATATGTTTTATTTAGCAGCTTTCGAATGTCTTCGTATTGATGTTACGGTCTTTAGGATAGTAGGTGATGTTTATAATGGCTTATGGTCCATGAAGGATAGGTTTTGCTTAGTTTTTTCTTTGAAATTTAATTTGAGGAAGTGAAATATTTATTTAGGTTTCTATATCCATTTCTTCGTTCTGGTGTCGAGGCACACTGATTCACACTGTCTCCGATATCCCGAATATAGAAGGATAAGCAGAGGAACCTAGTAATAAGACAGTCCGTTCTCCAATTTAAACGGGTGTACCTTTAAGTTTGATTCGACAGAATATTTTTACTGTACACATATATTATTAATTTTAATGTGGAATTAGTTACCTAATGCGTAATGCTTCTTATGAGAATAACGAAGGGGTTTCGGAGACATAAGCATTATGGATGTAGTTTCGATTCCCTCTCAATTATACTCCGCCTTTCAAATGAAATATGGTAAATATTAACAGAGAAAATCAGCACAATCAACTAATTACTGCATTTTTTATCAACAACTATTTTTATTTGTACTAAGTAACCATTTTTAGTGGGTATCCAACAATTTTTATTATCACCTATAAAATCGTACACCTCGAGTTTATTATCATTGAATGAATTCCAAAATAGGCACCGTGTCTGTGCAATAAATAAATATGTCGAAAAACGTTCATATTTCTTGTATTATTATAACAACCTGTTCCAAACCAGCTTTGTCAATGCTCCTTTTTGCTGGGTTCTGTGCAGCTATGTCATGGCTTTGGATTTTATGGGCATGTCGTAGAGCAAAAGATGAAGCGTCTTTATATAATATTTTTAGGGAAAATTGAGATATTTTGTTCCCCCGAGTGGTACTCGAACCCACAGCCATTCCGCTTACAATCTTCACTCTGAAGCTCATAAATGTTTTTATTGAAATATTGTACTACTAGTAAGTGAAGAGTGATTTGAAATAGTGAGAAATATATATTTTTCAGTCTCTCACAAATTTGTGCCTGTTTTTATTATACCTATTTTTAGGATTCCGTACCCAAAGGCACCCTATTGCTAGGGTTCCGTTGTCTATCTGTTTTGTTATTGAAACATATGAATAATTCACAGATATATATTTGTTATTTATTTAGATTTTTTAAATATTTTATTTCATATATATTATATTATATCTTAGTAAGAACTTCAGTGATAAGTCACTCAGCTTAATACTTAACACTCAATATATGAGTAACATATAAAAAAAAATATTGTTCTCACATTAGAATTGAACCTGCGACCGACGCAGGAAGTAGTAATGAATTAATTGCATTAATAATAAATACTCTTATCTAATATATTTCATACATTTGGTTAAACAAACATATTTTAATAGAACAAGGCCACAAAGATTTTCGAAGGCTATTATATTAATATACAATTTTAAAACGAGTTTATTGAATATCTTAATATTTTATACTTTTGAAGTCTTATATCGAATAGGCATATGATATGGCATAGCATATAGCAGGCATAGGATGTCACTCCGTAATCCATAGAGACATTGTTTTGTGAATGGGTGATTGGAGAAATATCCATTTATAAGCATAAATATTCTTGTAATTATATTTGATTTTGTAACTCCAATACGAAACTCCAATTGAGGCAATCGTGGTACAGCGGGACAGTGTTTGATGGCAAATGAAATGGGTTCGAACCCCACTAAGGGGAATTAATTATTATAATTTCTTCGCAATAAGACAAAGAGAGCCGCGGTGAAAAGTCATAGCTTGGCGTTACGTTTCCCCACTCTACATGCCAAGACACTGAGACACGTTGTGTCTTGGCACTAGATTTTCTCTGCCTACCGTGCTATAATATGTTAAGCTAAAAAAATCCTGTATGAAGAAAACAAATCTACGAATAATAAAGCGTATTTTTCTTAGAAAAATATTAATATTACAAGTAGATCTAAATTAAATTACATTATTGCTTATTATAAACGTATCTTTTAAGCATCACTAAAAAGAAAATATCTCAGGTATGAGGAAACAAAATTGTATTATAAAAAAGTTGTTTGTTGGCTGTGTCGTTGAATAAGTTAGATTCAAGGTTCGATTGGGAAGTATTATTCATTTTTCATTAGAATATGTAGGAAATATTCTTAAAAGTATTGACCAATCACTAGTATGTGATTAACAAACATCATTTACTGGTATTAAGTTAAATATTTAGTGATAAATTTATTTTCAAAAATTTTTTTAGTTTGAGAACTTATTTTGTATAAATAACAATAGTTTTGTTTCTTATTAAAAGGACCATAGGTTAATAAATATATTACCATATAAATAGAAAAAAAATAAATATGACAAATGAAACAAAAAATCGAATAACAAAACCTCTAAATGAAAATCGATATTTGTTCTACACACGTTTAAATCGTTGTCGACTATTTTATAAGTGACATTATTAATTTAATCGCTGACCTACTTACGAAGTAAATATTTTTATAGTACTGGAAATATTTCAAAAGAACTATTATTCCCACATTTAGCATTATAAATAATTATAATAGCATTTTGTGTTAAAAAAGTGAACGGATTTTTTTCAGCTTTGCGCTCGAGTTCCTACTAAGCCTTCTTAGCTTATACATTAGAAAGATATAGTTGTTTATTAATGTAATTCAGTATTAATTCAGAACTAGAATTATCCCTTAATCCTTATATGTTGTTATTGGGTTTTTCAAGTAATAGAGGGCAAAAATATGAATTCTCATCCATCATTCACATTTTCATTTCTTCTCTCAGGTAACGAGGCAAAGTGCGGCGTAGAGTTCTGCCACTCAACATGAAATGCCTCAAAAATTCAGCGGGATTTGGGGAACAGAAGAGTCTGAATGGATAACATAGTACTACGTATACTAGATCATATCGTAACTAAGTTTCCAGGTTCCCTCTGTCTACCCTGCCATGTGCGGGATATAGCGTGAAGCGTAATAAAAAAAAACAAAAAAATCTAGGCTCACGAAACCATGTGTACACCAAGAGGAAACAGTAACCCCAACTGCAGTTAACAACCTCATGATGATAAATCATCAAATATGCATATTAATGAATAATTCATTAAATCCAACAAAAATACATCAATATGGTGATCGGTAACGGTACACTGTGACACTAAATACAGACACTACCAAAAATAGTGAACGTTTACTTTAAAATTTATAAAGTAATCGCGATGAATCGCTTATTTCTCTTTTGCAAATGTCTTGGATATCGTTGAAAAAGTAACATTTGAGTAGCGTCAGTAGAAAACTAATTTTAAGTTTAAATTATGTTAGATAAACTTTTTTTTTTTTTCTTTATCATAGAGGTCATCGTGGTGCAGGGGTAAAAGCTACAATATCTAAGTATAAACGCGACGATTGTGGGTTCGATTCCCATGCGGAGAAATGAATTAGTTTCATTTTTCTCGCTCTTGTAGCATAGTAAAACGTGATATCGAGTTCTTCAACTCAATACGCAATGTTTAAAAAATTGGGCGAAAAATGGGAATCGCAGTGTCTTTACAGTAGGTACCTTGCTGTGCGGGAAAAAGCGTGAACCGCTTTCTCTTTATTTCACATAGCAGGGTCGGTAGAGATGGTCAAAATTCTCCATTCTCATTCTGTCTCACTATGTCCTGAGTGTTAACTTTAATAAAAGATAATAAAATAAAAATCGGAAAAAGATGCAATAATCCATACAAGAAGTTAAGTTCCAAAAAATATGCACTTACTTATATCTTTTTTTTAAATGTTAATAATCCAAAATAAAGCTTATTTTATTTATATGTCAACGGTACCCCAGCGCTGTGCCGTGCCTTGCCAAAATACTTTAAATTCAATTTGGACATGAGCGCAAAGGAGAAGCTGCATTAAAGTGTCGTCTGCAAAAACAAGATTTCGGAAAACGAAAAACAAAGAGCGAGCCAGGACTTCTGAATGGATCACCAAAAAGGAATATACAGGGTGTACCGTTGAGTCTCTTCGTAATTTTAATGTGCATGAAAAGTTTAAAGTTATGTATGTATGTCGTTTTTTATACGAATGTTTCTGGAGGTTTTCGACAAAAAGTATTTTATGAAACTTAATTTGATTTTATTGATACATTTATTTAAGAGATTTGTTGTAATTAACGTTTTTATTAGATATGCTTGAATATGATGCCACAATACGATATATGTACTCGTATTATGTATTTTCTTTGTATATTATATAATAAAGTCACGTCTTGCCAATGTATGTATGTTTTAATGTTTGAAACTACGGAACTACAAAAGGTTTTCGGTAATTGAAACGTTAATTTAGAAGAAACCAAGAATCCGTGTAACCCTTTAGAATCACTATATTAGAATGTAATCGATGATATCTAAGATTTGTAATGTAGTAAAATCGCATCAAAATTACTAAGGATAAAATACTTGTAAGTAATTATAACTATCTAATGTGCGCTGGTAAAACCACTGGTCGTAGAAGCACAAGGATAGAGCAAGGCATACAATCATTAAATAAGGTAATGCTGACAAAAAAATCGTCAATTTATATATAGATAAAATTTACAAAGGCCAGTTTATTTCTTTGTAATACCAAAACTTGAATAAGTATATTTTTATTTTTCTCAGTACTATAGACATCAATAACATAAGTTACACTTTTTATTTCAACATAGCTATAAGTTTTTGCAAATCAACTTTCCTTATAGGTGAGCTAGCTAAAAATATTTCACAAAGTGGTATTCCCACGAGAAGTTTTCAATAGTAAAAAATGAAACGCACAAGCATCCCATACAATTGTGGGTTTTATAAAACGACGAGATGAGAGACATCGACGGAGTGATATAAAATTTAAAATACACTTTTGTGAAGGAAATTCAATGGGACACATTTCAAGTTAACTTTCCTCGTCTTGTTATTTATTGGTTAAATTAAAATTAAGTACTTACTGTATTTTTACAGTTACAGTCGTGAAAAATTTCGTTTTTTTTTAAGTTTCTCCAAATAATATATCAATTAAGTTTTGTTTGTGTGGATTTTAAAGCAAAATACTACGATTAACACTATGAGGGGCTAGTCGTAGCGCAAAGGCAAGGTGTGTGACTGTGCATGCGACAGGTTGTGGATTTGATTCCCACTCGAAGAAATATATTTTTGCGTAACTTTGAGTTCCTCCACTCAACACGCAGTGCCAGATCAAGATTTCGGTGGAAAGATGGGCAATGGAGGGTTATAGCACAAGGTTCCCTCTGCCTACCCTGCTGTGTGCAAGACACTAAAAGAAAGTACCCTTTTGTTAAAAAATCTTGATTGCTATTTTAGATACATCACGTCTTAGACGACGGAACTTACCCTCCCGCTTTATCTAACTATATAAAAATGTACATTTACATAGGTGTCTAGTTTTTACAGTCAACGAGTAAAATACTAAAATTATTATCAACATTAAAGGCGAAAGTTATTTAAAATACGAATGCAAAAAATATACCAACTTCCTTCCTTTTTGAAGTCGGTTAAAAATAGGATCCAACCCAGCATGTATACAGTGAATGAATAATGAATCGTTGACAGACAGAAAGTAGGCCTGTCAGCACTGAACGATACGATAAAGTAACCTAATATAAATACATTAAATTTGGTTAATTCTTATGTTGAAACCATATTTGGTTTTATTTTTTTTTGTTTCACGTTGTAACCCGCACATAACAGGATAGGAAGAGGGAAGCTGGTGTTAAGTCACTCCGTTCTCATTAAGACATTTTTCGATGTCTATGATGGTACTGAATGATGAGTACTGGATGCTGGGCTTTGCCTCGTTACCAGAGCGAGAAAATAAAAGAAAAATAATTTCATTCCCCTGATTGGGAATAGAACCCGTAATCTGTCGTGATTGACATGTGATGTCATTTTTATGGTCCTGCGCCATGAAATTCCCTGAGCTATACAATGGCCCATGTACGGCTTTAAATAAGTAGGACTTTTAAAAGCTACAATTGCTAATGCAGTATATTAAAACTAAAAATAACACTCATCTAAAAGAAAAAAGAAAAATATACTCGTAAGCTTATACTGGAAATAACATGTACATATTTTATTATTTTTGTACTTATTTTTACACTAAATACATATAAAAAAAACGTGAAAATTTCAAAAGAATCAAGACATAAATCAAAGTATTAATGTTGTCACAGATTAATCTATTCAGTGCTATAATACTCAATAAATAGGGAATACCAAACTTAAATTATATTTAAAAAATCTTTATTTTTCCTTATTTCCATTATAATAAAGCTTATAATGCGACTGAAAAAGCTTCGCCAGTGAAATGTTGGTGCGGCAAAGGATTTGAGTGCACTTATATTTATTAGGATAATCCTCTTATGATCTACTGGGACGTTTGTGGAGTCTATAGTTTACTGCCTATTGTATAGAGGGTGATTTTTTTTCCAAAGAAATGGAAGATTTATTTTCGTGCGCTTGCGAGTGGGATATGTGTGCAAAGAATAAATAAATATTGTTGACTATGGTTAAGTTTTATAGGTTACTTGACTGAATTACTTATTTAGTTTTTTTATAAGTAGATTTAAGAGGTTAGTTGGTGCTAACATATCTAAAAATTTGTGTTTTATGCTATTTCATTATTTTTAGAGAGAGAGAGAGAAAAAGAATTTACTCCTCTTTCGGCTCATAAACTTAATTTAGAATTTAACTTAGAATTTGTTGAACAAAGACTGACAGCTTTCCTGGAGTTTAAAATCAAAGTCAAATAAAATAATATTATTAAAATGTGTATTTTTCAATACATCCTGTACATAATAGAATTTGACAAAGCTTACAGTTATAGATCTTAAAATTTTGATGGAGATCGTTAATCGGTAGCAACTATATGAAAAGCTATTTGTCGGCAACCGACATATTACCTAATAACTTAAAATATTAATATTAAAAATAGTATATCATTATTATTGGATTTGTCATAGGTATATCATTATTATTATCATTATTACTGGATCTCTTTTTTTAGCGTCACGCTGTATCCCGCACACAGCAGGCTAGGCAGAAGATACTTCCTTCGCCATTTTCCAGCGAATTCTAGAGACATTGCGTGTTGAGTGGCGGAATTAAACACCGGGCTTTTGCCTTGGTACCAGAGCGAATAAATGAAAATATTAAGAAATAATAAACCATACCCTCGAGTGGGGATCGAACCAACGTCTGACGACGACAACGACTGACCTCTATTTTACATGTATTCTATTGTTTACAGTTATCCAATTTTTTTACCGGTAATTTCCTTCGTATGTTTTCCATACGACATGACATTCGCGATGTGAATGGTACTTAACTGGCAAGTTCGAAACGTCACCAATTAAGAAATCAATCAATCAAAAACACATCGAAAATATTCTTTAATTTTTATATCGCATGTGCACAGCGTTTAAACGCGACTGTTGTACGTTTAGAGTTACGTTACGAGTGTTAAGTTCCGCCACGTTTAGGCGAAACGATTCGAACGTAACTCAACAATGAAGAATAAAGTGAACGACGAAGACGTAAATATAAATTGTTTCTAATATTCAGGAGATGTATAGAGAGAGAGAGAGAGAGAGAGAGAGAAAGACGAATGTCGAAAGAAATCCATAAACACTTATAATTTTTACATGAAAATCTTTCAATTTAATAATTTATAATATTTTTAATGGTTCAGATTGTAAGAGATTATATTCACTTCCACACTTACTACGAGTAGATAATAAATCATGGAGATCGTTAAGCAACGTTTGTAGTAGCATACCTGGAACAAACAAACCACAATGGATAAGTTAACAGAAATTTTATTAGAAGATTCTTAAATACAATTTTTTTAGTATTTTGTAAGATAAGTATAGAAAAAATTTAAGTATTTTTTAATATTTTTTAAATGTTATATTTAATATGTGTATTTTTGGATTTCGCCTTTTGGAAACAGTCACGAGTTCTAATCCCGTTATATCTTTTATATGTTTTCTCAAAATGTTGTAAGTCCATCCATCAGCCTTTTAAGGTCCACTGCTGGACATAGGCCTCCCCCAATGCTCGCCACTCCGTCCGGTCCTGCGCCCTTTGAATCCAGCGGTATGAATGAATGAATGCGGTGAATGTTGTAAGTAATAGCTAGTAAAGGTGATGGATGTGTTTGTAATTTTTTTTTGTATTGAATTATTTATTCATATAATATTCATTTACAAATATCAAAAAATATTTATTTTTACCCTACAGTATTACAATACAGCTTTAGCGCATTTAGCTTTTTAGCATTGTATATAAATAAAAAATAAATAAAGAACTTCTATATTTAGAGCAAGCAAAGTCACAGCAACACCTCTATATATAAAAGAACCAAACAACCAAATGAAAAGCCGTAAATCCATCACCGTAGAAAAAACTATAAAAACTTGCATAATATCTTTAACAAAAGTTCCCGTTCCCATTCATCTCAGGTTAACAAGCCTCCTATCCAATTACTCTAGTATTATACTTATATTTTTTACAAGCATTGTCGGTAAATGGGATTTTAGTAACCCTTCTACCTTATGGGTATAATATTAAAATTTTACGATTGAACCTTCTGTGCTTCTCAACCTAAAAAAATACTTAAATTAAAAAAAAAGGTTATTCAGAGGGAACCTAGTGTTAAGACATTTAGTCTTCCACTTCCCACACGAATTCGAGACATTACAGTGTTGAATGGAGAAACTCAACGCATTTTTTATTTATTTTATTGACTTCTGTTCGACAAAATTATTATTAAATTATTTAGCAAAATTTTAATGTTTTAATTTGTTATAATATGAACAATATAAATTAATTTACTTTAATTATCTACGATTTCTAATAAAGGTTTTTTTTTTAATTTAAAATTAAAATATTTCTTATTGCATATCCTCCTTTTCCTAGCTTCTCGTAAAAAACGGGGGTCAAATATGATATCTGGTAGATCCTAATAGCGTATTGTTGTCGATTTAACGGATGTACCTTTGTCTGTTTGTTGATTCATAATATCTCATTCAACCCCTACTATATGCCCCTAGAATAGTTTTTTTCCCCGCCAGCTGATATTTACGAAAAATGCTTAGTAATATATAGAATAATGCATTTTTTTGTGTTATTTTTAATACAATAGCCTATTTTGTAGGTGAAGGGGTGATCTATTGTTGTTTTTAAACTACAGAATTAGTTAAGTCTATAATTAATTTGTTTTTGTTGTGAGGGGAATTAAAAAAAAATATGGTTCATTTTTATGTTTGTACGGATTATGTTTCGTTTAATTTGTTGTAAGTTATATTTACAAATTTTAATTATTAACGGAACTTAACACCGCACGCACTAATTTGACCACGAAACTCGACGTGACAGATAATTTATATTTAATTTAGGGAAAAGATTTCTTTTATTTTCATTTATCTGCTCATTTGCAATTCATCAATTAATTTCAAAGACACTGGAGAAAGATCCGCAGGTCGAGGTAGAAGGAGGTGAATACATGAAGACCTCCCGAATGGCATGTATGGAGAGGTTGATGACAGTATACGAGGTGAAAGAGGTATATAGAGACCGTAGAGTATGGCGCTCCATTCTCTCTGACCCCGCTAGGGATCCACTGTGAAGCTAAATTAAGTCAGGTTAAGTATTATAAAAGTAAATGTCGCAACATTATTAGTTAGATATACATATATAACCTACTAGCGGCCCGTCCGCGGCTTCGCTTGCGTGAACTACTTTATTATTAATTTCTGTCTCCATGAGTACCTACGTCCTAAATACTACCTCTGTGCAAAATTAGAGACTTCTAGCATTTATAGTAACGAAGTTTCATATAAACTTTCAACCCCAAAAACTACACCTTAGGATTCGAATATTGCAAATTCCCGTCTTAGCGAGCACCTACGTCCTATAAATAACTCCTATGCAAAATTTCAGATTCCTAGCACATGTAGTTTTTGAGATTTCGTGATGAGTGAGTGACTTTTCGATTTTATATATATATAGATAACTCTCTGCTTTGTGAACCCAGGCGCTAGCCACAGCCCACAGGTGTACTGGATCATTATTAAGTGACCGCTTTGAGTGCGCCGCACACTGACCGCTAATAACGGCCTTTGATCTGTGCGTGACGAGATAGCGTGACATGTAGGTATATAGATTACCTAAAACTCAATTAGCCAGGTGGTTATTAGGGTAAACATATTCGGTATCCCGTATATAACAGGATAGGCAGGCGAATCTAATTTTTGAGACATTCGGTTTCACAATTTTCGAGACATTGTGGGTTGAGTGGCGGAACTCAACGCCGGCTCATTACACTCTATTATCTTACTTTCCGCCAGAATGCAGACATTCTGCATTTAGTAGCGGCGGTCGCTAATTTTATTTATCTCGAAATAAATGGTCGTGACAAACGGACAGACGTACTAAAAATACAGTCGAATTGATAACCTCCTTTTCTTACAGAAGTCGGTTAAAAAGTGATCCTATAAGGGTTCCGTTTTTACTTGTGGGTAGAACCCTACCTACAATAAAAGCTCTCCCCCTTTCTCTCTCGAAGCAATACAAGGAAATAAAAGGAGTATAATTCAAATAAGCATATATATAATGTGAAAATGGAAAAGTTTAATGATATTTTCAGAATGAAATAAAAACAAAACATTTCCGCTCTCATTGTTGTTTGTTTGACGGCAAACAATCGATTGCTTTTCTGAAAGTTATATTAAATGCAAATAGAACCGACAGACCCGATGTTAGATTAGATATGTATATACTGAAAGAAACAAGCTAAGCAAAATATTATGGATTTTTTATTTTCTTTTCGCATTCTTTACTTTCCGCCTGAATTCCATAGATTGCTTCGCGGAACTTAACGCCGCATTTTGTCTTGCCAGGGCAGAGAAATATAACAAACGAATTAAGTTCACCATAAGGTTTTTATAGGTCGGAATATTGTAAAATATTAAATTTTATATACATTTTTTTAACTTCACGCTGTGGCACTGTGGAATCTAGTGTTAAGACACTCCGTTCCTAACTTTCTGCCAAATTCTGGAGGCATTGCGTGTGGGGTGGCAGGACTCAACTCCTCGCTTTGCCTCGACACCAGAGCGAAGAAATTTAAATATAAACGTAATATTTCACTTCCTCGAATGGGGATCGAACCCACAACCGTCGCGTTACAGTCACACCCTTGCGCCACGACGGCCAATTTATTTGATGCTTAAAAATAAATATTCTACGAAAAGAAACAGTATAATATATAGAAATTTATTATATATAAAAAAATTTAAGAAAATAATTATCAAAAATCCAAGTAAATATCAACCTCAATAATATATTTAAAAAAAAAATACCAACAAATAGTGATGTACCAAATTAAATACAAACTCCATGAAGCGTAATCGAACATAATTTATGCGTCGTTATTGTTTCTAAGCCTCTCCCATCACTATCGAAACCTGGTAATGGCTTAATCATTCAATAGAGCGTTGTAAATAAACAACACTATTATTTCATTTTAAATGTTAACTGAGGTATAAATTTGCTTTGGAGATTACTATTTAATACTCTCTGGGGCCAGTCGTGGCGCAGCGGGTCAAAGGTGTGGCTGTAACGCGACGGGTGTGGGTTCGAACCCCACTCGAGAAAATGAAATATCTACTTATTTAAATTTATATTTTCATTTCTTCGGTTTGCCTCGAAAAATTTGGTGGTAGTGTATACTAGGTTCCCTCTCTTCCTACTTTGATTTTAATTTTATTCATATTTTAGTAGTTTCTTATGTAACATTTAGTGTTTATCTATTTTCAACTTATTTAAATAACGCTAATCTTATTTTTATCGATTTACAACATAAAAACTTAGTTGTCGTAATTGAACCTATGATCTTGTAGTAATAAATAAAGATAAACAAATACTATATCTTCTTTATGAAGAGAAACTTCTTTATCGACGTATGGAAGAAACCTTATAGCATTGTTAAAGAAAAAACATCACATTTTCTGCCACTTTGGACTGAACACTTTTACAATATTAATAAGAACAGGCAGAAATATTAGTGTCATAACACTTCGGTCCTTCTTTGTGATGTGGCAGAACTCTACGCCGTACTTTGTTTCAATCTACCTTTTAAGATTACTTTTTTAATAAAAAAAATATCATATTAAATTTTTAACCGACTTCTGTAAGAAAAGGAGGTTATCAATTCGACTGTTTTTTTTTGTATGGAAGATTTTAATGCTTAACCTCAAAAACCTCCAATGTACTGGGTTAATCAAGATACGTTAAATTTACGACAAATTATTTGAAACAACGTATATATTTTGCCTTAAATTGGTTTATCTTTTATCTAGTGGCATACACTTGTTTAAATAATACTTATGGCCTCAGTTTATTTCGTTAAGCCTTATTATTACTTAGCGAGCCGCGGCGTCGTTGAGTTCCGCCACTCAACACGCAATGCCTCCAGAACACTATGTTCCCTCTCCCTACCCTGCTGTATGCGGGATACTGCGTGAAGCTGATAGTAATGTAATATAACGGTTTGGATTCAAAGAATATCTTTTTATATAGAAATTATTTGATATTTTAATTTTTTTAGCAACAAGGCAAAGCGCGGTGTCAAGTTCTGCCAGTCAACACACAATGTCTAGACAATACGATGAAAAGTGGAGAACAGAATGGTTTTACACAGAATTCTTTTTAGGTACTACCTATAAAAATATAACAATAATTTAACAGGCCAGCGCTGAGGTCCATCACCCAACATACAAGTTTAAAGGAACGTAGTGTCTTAACACTAGGTTTCCTCTGCCTACCATGCTTACTATGAGCGGAAAACAGAGAGAAGCTGAAATAAAAGAACCTTAACCCCCAATAAAAATCATATTTGAACACCCTTTAGGAAAATAAATACATATTTCCACTCGATCTATGATCCAAGTTCAATGGCGGCTGTCAACGTCCCCTCGTACAGGATTTATAGCGGTATAGATTACACACGGAGACGGTCGCGTGATTTAGATTGTATCTATACTTGTTTGGATTGTTAAATAAACTTTCTTTTTACTGGAAAAAATATTTATGGATGGATAGTTCATTCATTTTCCCTTTAACTTCGCGGATTTAACTCGAGTTAACAAGACAAGACTTTTTTAGCTTCATGCTTTTATACCAGACATATTATGGCAGGGTTGGCAGAGAACCTGGGAATTTAGTATTTAGACACTCAGTTCTCATTAAGACATCTTTTACCCACTTTCCGCCGAATTCTGGAGGTTTTGCCTCGATAGTAGAGCGAGGGAATGAAAATACTAAATATTTCATTTCCTCGAGTAGGATCGAACCCACAATCTGTCACGTTTACAATCACGCTTTTGGGCCCCTGAGCCACCAGATTTGCCTCAACAGACAGACATGCAAGATTTAATTTTTAGATCAATTTCTTCACTTTCGGCCCTTTTATTATGTCAAATTGACAATGTCAATAGATGTCTTTTCAGCAGCAATGTCTTCCGCGCCGATGGCTTTACGTACTGGATTAACACTACTGCCTGACTTGGTTTAATTGAATAAAGAATATTTTGATTTTGATTTCAGATTTATAGGTAAAAAAAGAAAAAATAAATGTTTTCGGTACATATACGTTTTTTTTTCTCCAGAAAAATAAAAGATTTTACATTTTGCAGAGCAAATAGAGACATCTAAAAACCTATTTACATAGAATCGTATTATATTCTAAAATCAGACCTTCCTCAACATTATTATTATTAATATAACAAACTATACCTACGAGCACAAGATTTGAACCTGTCAATTTAACTTTTTTTGGCTTATTCTAAATAATTCTCACGTTACTTAATTATTGTAGGGGATAAGTTATAAGCAAACGCGATTACCGAATTATATTAGAGACTAGCGGACGCGCGCAGCTTCGCTTGCGTATTTAGGAGTGAATTCTAATAACCCATGAAACATGTGTTCAATGTAATATTTTTAAGAGTCTAAATTTCAAATTTTATAAAAATCGGTGGGGATTTAAAGATTTTTCCATACAAACTTTCAACCGCTTATTTACACCCTTAGGGGGTGAATTCTAGAAAACCATGAAACACATGTTCAACTAAATATTTTTAATACTCTAAATATGAAATTTTATAAAAATCGGTGGCGATGTAAGTTTTTTTCTATACAAACTTTCAACCCCTTATTTGCACCCTTAGGGGGAGAATTCTAGAAAACGATGAAACATGTGTTCAATTAAATACTTTTAAAAATCTAAATTTCAAATTTTATAAAAATCGGTGCCGATTTAATTTTTTTTCCATACAAACTTTGAACCCCTATTTCATCCCTTTAGAGTTAAAATTTTTCAAAATACCTTCTTAGTGGATGTCCAGATTGCGAAAGTAAACATCTGTCCAAATTTCACGTTTCTACCATCAGCGGTTACGGCTGTGCGTGCGTCTTACCTCAGTCAGTGAGGACAAGTCCTTTTATATATATAGATTATTAAAAAATAATACTTTATAAATTAAAAAAAAAAACTATTACAAGTATTTTTTTACATTTTGTGATATTTTTGTAATTAGTACCCTTAATCGCATTATGCATTGTGCATTATCCTGCATGTATCCTGCATTTCGTCGGTCTGGTAACGAGGCAAAGCGCGGCGTTGAGTTTCACCACACTCTATCACTCCAGAATTAAGGTACGTTTTGTGCGGGATAGAGCGTGAAGAAAAAAAAACTGCGATAAATATTTAAAATCAATATTTTTATTCCAGGTGGATTCCGAGCTCTAAAAGGAGAATTGGCAGACCAAAACGGCGATGGCGAGACGAGCTGGACCATTATAAGCCTGACTCGTGCTTAATAGCGCGAAATAGACCAGAATAGAAGAAGTGGAGAGAGGCCTTTGCCCAACAATGGGATAATACAGGATAGGGAAAAAAAAATTATAACCCTCACCAAATAGGAAGGTATCAATTATAGTAGCAATCGATACTTAAATTCGGCGCACAAAGCGTATAATGTATCAAATATTGCTATCAATTAAATACAAATCTCACAAAACTAGTTTTCATACAATAACATTGGTAAAACACTTTTACTTCCTCAATAATTGAGATTTTACTATTATATGAGTTTATTTATGGTTGTTATTTCCTTAGTAGTTATTTAAAGTTGTCAGTTGAGCTTATTTTTGTAATTGATAATGGTTATAAAATAATTGAATTTGAGTTTTAGAGTTTTAGCTTTACACTCTACTTTATATATGGTAAGGTATATAAAATAAAATTACAGACATTATTGTATTGTCTCTTTGGAGAGTGGAGAACAGAAAGGCTTTCAGAGAAAAATAAAAATATAAATAAATAACTTCAGATGTCCAAATATATGTGCAAAGAATGTGCAAAACGGAAGTGTCTTAATGGAAACGAAACGTCTTGATAATAGGTTCCCAGGTTCCCTATGCTAACCCTGCTATGTGATAGAGATTCATCAAAAATACATATGCATATTTAAATCGATATTTTATTGTCTATCGATTTTAAAACAGAAGCGTGTACTGACATGCTCTTAGCCTTGCGTAAGTAAAGGTCAGTCTTATGTAAGTCCCCAATTTAGCTTGCCACTTGACCCCTTATCAGTATGTGATAATAAAAATATCTTTCATATCATAAAAAATGTACATTCAAAAGTAAACTTTATTATAAGCAAATATAGTTTGAAATTAAATGGTTATAGCCTTTATCGAATATGAATCTTATATCCGTGTTAGGGTTACGTCGTTTTTAGATAATAAACATTTATTTCACTTTTTTTTACCTTCTTCCAGCGCACAGAAGGATAAGCAGAGGGAACAATGTCAAGACACTCCGTTCCGCATTCTCCGCCGAATTCCGGAGGCCAACCCAAATAAACCGACCCAATTCGACCAGGGCGAAAAAATGAAAATATTTAATATTTAATTTCCTCGGAAATTAAAAGAAAAAAGAAAAGAAATCGAACCCACAACCTGTCGCGTTTGCATTGTGAATGCAATTAACACACACAATGAACGCTTATGCTCATATCTCTATTTTATACATATTTTATAAAAATAATGAGTTATAAACAAATAAATTTATTTTATAATTGTTACAAATTAAAACAAATAAAAAGCTATCTAAATAAATTACTTTTATTTTTATTATATTTTCCTTTGATCTTCTTTCAAATTGAAAAGTACAATTTATTTTAATATCATTATCAATAATAACAGTATAATGTTTTTTAACAATTTCATTAATTATTTCTATAATCATTATATATCAACATAAATTAATAACAACAAAAAAGTTTTTATCTAAAACAATTTTATACCAAATTATCTACGGAACCTATCATCGTCCTCTAGTTCTACCTTGACCGCTCTATTACTGTTTGGCTTAACTATTGGGTAATTTAGTTGAAGAGGCGTCGTTTGATCTAAACTTTAAAGGATAATAAACTTAACCGATGGGTTACCAATTCGTAACAAACTTCCGTTACGTAAAATATTTTTTGTTACTCTATAATACTACTTTTTAACTGCGACTTTGTCCGCAATATCAAACGAAATTAACTAATCTATATTGAAATTTTAGTTAACTATAGGTTAATTTTCTTTGATAAATGAACTATTCAACACATGGGTAGTTTCTGAGATTAGCGCGTTCAACCAAATACTTTTCAGTGTTGTAATATTCGTATAGATTAATTTTCATAATTATTTATAAAATGGTTATAATTAGAATAAATACCGATAGCAGGTTTTAATTTTGTGAAAAAATGTGTTATTAAATATATTACTTGTTTTTTACTGGGTTATTCTTAGATAAGCTTTTTTTAGCTTTACGTAGAAATAAGACACTCAGTACCGCATGTATCGCCCAATTTCCTAATATGAATGAACAGAATGCTAAGATTTATTTCGTTAAGCAAATGTGAATAATTCTTTTCCTCAAGTGGGAATCGAACCCACAATCATTAAATTTTCTGGAACTAAATAAGGTCATTTTTGTAAGATGTCCATGCATTATATCATCTTTTACTATCATATTTAATTGCGCTAAATGAAAAATCAGTGTAAAATGATAATATAGGGTTTTTCAATTTAACTTTGCAAAACCTTAAAGCTATTACAGTACAAGCAAACGATCGATAATCCTGATAAATTAAAACATATGACATAATAAAACGTTGCCTTATACCGAAATAGATTTTAGAATTGCATGCATTATATTAGCATTATTTATAAATACACTATGCTAATATATAACTAATTATTACAATGTAATAAAGACTAGAATCGTGTGTGTTCATTTCGAATAATTTACACCTGGTTTACTATAATTTTCTTCATAGATGCGTGGTTCCGAACAATGGAGTGTAGGCGGTATGGGGTTCACGATCTATTGCGTACATCGGTGCCTTTAAATTACATATAAACATAAAAGAAAATTGTATAGTCACGTCTGTTTATATGACTAAAAGTTAGAAGCAAAATAATTATATGTATTTTCATATAATTTTAATGAAAATGTTTTATTTTCGTAGTTTAACGCTGTACTTGTGCATATGGTAGGGTAGGCAAAGATAAATATGGGGTTAAGACTTTCGTTCTCCACTTTCCGCCGATTTCTGGAGGTATTACGAGATTGCGTTGTGCCTCGCTACCAGAGCGACGAAATAAAAATATTAAATATTTCATTTCCTTGAATGAGAATCGAACCTAGAACCTGTCGCGCTTATAGTCACATACAGCCAGTGCACCAAGAATGGCTAGAGCTATATAAGATATAAAAGTCTTGTTTTACCTAATATTTGTTACGTATTCCATTTTACATAGCCAAAACAAAACCTTTTAAAATAATTTAATAACAACGCATACATTTATAATAGAAAATGAAAAACCCTGAAAGCTCTCGCCGTATAATGTCGTTATACGAAAAGCGACATCAGTATGGGGGTAAGTTAAAAATAAATGGTTTCACTTAGGTATTAGATATGTAAAAAAGCTTGTTTTCTTAGAAGTTTATTTTGTATATTTTTTTGTATATAAAAAAAAAGAGGCCGTCGAAGGCTTTGACGGTAACGCGACGGTTGTGATGAAATATTTATTTACATTTATATTTTCGAGGCAATTCGCGGCGTTAAGTTCCGCCTCTCAACACGCAATGCTACCAGAATTCAGCGGAAAGTGGGGACCGGAGTGTCTTAACACTAGGGGCCCTCTGTCTACCCTTCTGTGTGCGGGATACCAGCGTAAAGCTAAAAAAAAAATAGGTAATATTTTATACAATTTTCTATATCAAAAAGGAGTAGAACCCCCTATATTGAACTAAATAACATTAATATATTTTCGCCATAGCTACCATCAGCTATAAAACAATTAAAATCGGATACAGGAAGAACTCTATGTTATTATCGCACGCGAACACGCGTGTCCGCTTCCTGACCACGACCTCATGTGTAATGCAGAACGCGTGGTCACAGCGTGAGTTCCTCACTCAGTTATATTTCTTTGTTTCTTGAAAAGATATCAAGATTTTGAATGATGCGGGATTCGAACCCGCCGCGGATTTAATCGGAATCACTGATTTTTTAGGCGGAATGCGAAGAATGATGTGTCATACGTGCCATAGTGTAAAGATGATATGGTTATTGTTTAAAGGAAACGGCATTTATTTATATTTTAAATCTAATCAGCTTCACCTCACCTGCACACAACAGGGTAGACAGAGGGAACCTGGGTCTCGACGCCAGAGCAAAGTAATGGAAATATAAATTTAAACAAATATTCCATTCCCTCGAGTGAAGATCGAACCCATAACCAGTTGCTTTTACAGTAACATACGTGTCCGCTGCACCACGACTGGCATCAATCTTTTATGTATTTTTTTATAAGAATTATTTATAGAATAGGTAATCCTCGCTAAATCAGCAAAAGAAGCAATGATAAAGGGTTTGTTTCTAAGAAAGATTTGATTTGAACGTCGGGATCTAAAGTTCAGGTTTGTAGGGCTCAGCCCATCTTTAGTTTAGGATTAGCTTTCAAATAATTTATTGTATAAAGGTTACTATAATAAAACAATACATATATTATTATTTTCTTTTTGATGAAATGGTTAAAAAATTATTGAAGAAACAGAAATTTACGAATTCTTGTCAATTATTACATTATTACACACGCAGAACAATGCTTATTTCTTTGCTCTGGTGTCGAGGCAAAAAGTGAAAAATCTCCAAAAACTCTGGGGAAAGTGGGGAACGGAGTGTTTTAACACTAGGTTCTCTTTGCCTACCCTGCTGTTTGCGGGATATAGCGTGAAGCTGAAAAAAAAAGAAAAGCAAACAAAGTTGCAACTAAAGACTAATATTATATACACGATTATTATTCAAAAATAATCGAAGTTATAAACCTACGTCAAACAAAAACAAATATAAAAAAAATTCAATAAAAATCTAATACTAAATATTTTAAAAAAAATTCCAGTGGAAAACTAAAAAATTCCAAACTAACTATATAAAAAAGCGAACACTCAAAGCTGGAACAAGTTAAATTAAAGAACTAAGGTATTAATAATGTATGACGGTCGACACGTGTTCATTTCTATTCTGGCCGCGTCGCTGAAGGGACCAGCCACTTTGATGGTATTGACATCTGCTGTCATTTTAAGGTTGCATTTTTTTGTTCAAAGAATTTATTTGTATTAAGGGACGTGCTCGACTGCACGCTGGGTGTGGGTTCGAATAATAAAAGGTATGTTAATGTATATGGAAGACGTATAGTGATTGATATTATTGTTTAGCTTAAGTAAGTTTAGCGCGGCGTTTAGTTACGCCTCTCAACGCTGCGCCATTACTTAAAGGTAGCATAAAAATAAATGACGCGGCTTCGCCTGCTTCTACTTATTTTTATATAGCCAAAGCATAATCAATTTATAAATAGTATATTTTTTTATTAATAAAAATAATTATATATCCTTTCTAATACTTCTAAGAATGTGTGTTAAAAGTTTCATGGAAATCGGTTGAGTAGTTTTGACGTTAAAGCATAACAAGCAAACTTGTTTTCACATTCACATAATAAAATAAATAATAATAACAAGAGGATGTATATTTTCTGACAAACATAAGATTCTTTTATGTTATTAATTAGTCTAATTATCTTTTATTTGTAATAATAACATAATAATTATAGAAAAAAGGCATGTAGCTACATCGTACAAAGAACCGAATTATTTTTTTATTTATAACTATCTCCTTTTTAGTGCCAGTCGTGGTGCAAGGGCAAGTGTGACGTTAAACGCGACAGGTTGTGAGTTCGATTCCCACTCGTGCAAATTAAATAATTAATATTTTCATTTCCCCGCTCTGGTAAATTGCGGCATTGTTTCAACACGCAATGCCTCTAGAATTTGTTGGAAAGTGGGAAACACGCTATGTTCCCAGGTTCCCTTGCCTATTCCTCTATGTGCGGGATACAGCGTGAAGCTAAAGAAAATAAGAAGATAATCTATGACCATAATTCTAAATGATCCACTTATTGTCAAACCTAATTTTCATTCCACATAAAACATATTAAACAGACCCAAAACCAAATCGTATCTGACATAATAACGGCCAAGTCAAGTTATCTCGTGCAAAGTTTAAGGGTTTGTGATTCTATTAGAATTTGGTAAGTGATGTGTCACTAATGCTAAAAGACGTTCTAGTAGGAGGTATTTTAAGGAATTTTTTGAGGCATTATAAGAAAATCCATTTATTATATAAATGGGGAAAATGATTGTAATATTAAGCCCACTTATCTTATTTTATTTCTATTTTAGATTTCATATTACTTTATCTAGCAACTATGGGAACTATGCGAGGCAGGTAGAATTTAGTGTTGCAATACTCAATTCTCCTCTTTTCACCAATTTTGAGTCTTCTCCAGTCTTGGTCTTCGTCTTGTTTTAAAGTAGCAAGATATTTTTTTGAGTTTCACATGGGAGGGTGGGCGTAGGGTACCTATTCGTAACATAGGAACCTAGGGTTAAGACACTCCGTTCTCTATTACGATACTTCCGTTCCCCAGATTCCGTTCTATTCTTGAAGCATTTCTTGTTAAGTGGCAAAACTTAACGTTGCGCTTTACGTCTATACCAGAGCGAGAAAATAAAATAAAGATATATCATTTCTCTGAGTGGGAATCGAACCTGCCCCTGCGTCACGACTATATCTTCATTATCTAATAAGAAATCAAATTATACGCCAAGCTCTACGTCTATTTAAATAGAAACGTTACTTAAATAATTAAAATTTGGGCAAACTCGATCGTAAATTCAATTAAGTTGTCACAACCAATTTACCTTTCTTAAGCGAAGTTTATATACAGTTTATAAAAATTACAATATAATATAAGATAAATACGATTATAATAAAGAAAATATACTTTATGGAGAGGTGGTTCTAGGTTCGATTTCTTGGAACCATAGGAACCATAATATATATATTTTTAAATAGTATGAATTTTGTATATTTTATTTTTACGCTGTAGATATCTCTCTAAACCTAACCTAGTGTTAAGACATTCCATTTCCCATTTTCAAGATATTGCGTAGCGTTCCGTTTGATGGCGGAACCTAACGCCGCACTACTGTCCTGCTACCAGAGCGAAAAAAGAAAACAACTCATTCCCCCAAATAAGAATCGAGCCCACAACCCTCCATAACTAAGATAATATGCAAAAATTTGTAAACTAAAAAAAAACGTAAATTTACCGTAGCATAATAAGGCTGGGTGCGCACGAGCGACAATTACCTACCATTGTTCGTGACCACCGGCCGGTGGTACGTAATTACACGCTTACTGACTTTACTGACTTGACTGACTGACTTATCTTAAGGTAAGGTAAAGTAAAGATTTTTTTAATGTTTCGTGTGTGGTCTGTTTTATTTGGATATTTCTTATTAATATGTTTATTCTAATTATAAAGCTCTAATCAATGTGAGAAAATATTAGTTTATATCTATTGGATATTTTTTTATGTTAAATTTTCTTTTCACATAGGGGGTAATATAATTAGGACAACGATCATTTAGGGTTAACACACTTCTTTCCCTATTTTCCGCTGAATTCTAGAAGCATTGCGTGTTGAGTAGCGGAACTCAACGTCACATTTTGCCTCGTTGTCAAAAGCTAATAAATTAAAATATTAATAAATTTATTTCCTCGAATGGGAATCGAACCCACCATCATGCATTGACAGTCTTGAGTTTGTGCCCCTGCGCGACTGGCCTACCTCCTCTCTCTCCTGGCCTCTCTACCTATAAGTATATTGAAATAAAAATAAATACGATACTAAAGTACCTAATAAATATAAAACAAATGAATGAACCCTGTCCCCTCACCAGGAGTTAATGAACCGTTTTAACCTATTTACGATCAAAGAGCTTTCTGGTGTACACGTAACAATAGGCTGGAGCTTTACGAATCGTCAAATATTTTAAATCTTATTTTTGGTTTTCTTCACGTAGGCTTGGCCGCGATAGTCGTCTGTTCTATTCCCATTCATTTTCTTTTTTTTCTTTTTTCCGCTCTGCTATCGAGACAAAACGCGGCGTTGAGTTTCGCCACTCATTAAGAGATGTGGAGAGAGAGAGATGTGGTTGTGTACAAAGGTATCGTAAAACTAGGTGTCTACAGAACTAAACGCTGTGTTTTGCACGATTAATTTCAAAAATTAAAATATTTTTAACTATAAACATATGTCTATACTTAAAAATATATACCTATGATATACCTTCATTTCTTTGGTATTGTGTTGAGGCAAAACGCGGTGTTGAGTACCGTCACTCAACAGGCAATGTTCTCAGAATTCGGTGGAAACTTGGAAATAAAGTGTCTTAACACTAGGTTCACTCTGCCTACCCTACGTGTGACCGATGTTTGTGTTGATACATAGATTTTTTAGTGATTTTTCTCCATCTCTCCTCTTCTTCATTAAACTCAATTTCTAGTTATAAAATAATTACAAATGAAATTCGAACTTCGCCATATCTATCTAAACCACAAAATCTATACAACTAACGACTTCATTATATTTAGTTTGCAAATTGTAACTAACTATATTTTATACGTCTCCTTTGAAACCATTGAAGCGTAGCATTTACCCCAATTACAATCAAAGCGAATGAACCCACGCCCTCTGTAGTGGCTACGTCCTTGTCAACTTTACTGGAAGGGAGAGTGGGGGGTCGTTAACGGTTATTGATGTTAGACGAAGTGAAAATTCACTAATTATACTGTCACATGTTTCTAATGTATACAAATACAGTATATATTCGATACTAGTATATGGATATGGTTTTGCTTAAACTTGCGCCCAAATTAGTAAGACGAGATGTTGAGTTGTGAAACTCAACGCCACGCTTTGCCTTGTTACCAGAGCGAGGAAATTAAAATATTAAATTAATTAATTTCTCCGAATAGGAATCGAATCTACTACCTCCTCAGAATATACTGATAATAAATTTAAATAAAACATCATTTAAACAATAATATTTTATAATATAAGCACATACAAATATTTAATTTTGTTAAAAAAGACCTTTCAAAACACAAAAAAATAGAACCTAATACCCACCTAAAAACAATCCAAATCCAGCTTTGGCATACATTAATCAAATTTCATACTACACATACAAAAAAGAAACACAAAAGCCTGTAAATATCTGAATAAAAAAATTCAATTAAGTGAGGCCATTCTTCTTAATCCCCACTCAAAGAAGGTAGTATGGTTAAACCCATACAGGATGATATCCCATTGTACATGAGCGGACTATGCAAATAGATAAAATGGGGTTGGGCTTAAGGTATAAGTGGTAGCGATGTGGTAGTGGTATATTACGAGGATATGGTAACGAAGTCATGTTAGGATCAGTAGTGCAGTGCAGGGTTACGTGCGTGTGACTGTTAATGCTATCTAAGGCCGTAGATTTGATTATCAGTCGAGGGAATAAAATATAATATAAAAAAAAATAAAAAATCAGCTTCACGCTGTATCCCGCACACAGCACGGCAGGCAGAGGGGATCTAGTGTTAAGACACTCCGTCCCTTACTATCTGTCGAATTCTGGAGGCATTGCGTGATGAGTGGCAGAACTTAACACCGCGCTTTGACTCGACACCAGAGCGGAGAAATGGAAATATAAACGTAAGTAAATATTTCACTTTCTCCAGTGGGGATCGAACCCACAAATATATTATAGTTTAGCCATATTATATAATGCCTCGAAAATACGGCTGAAAGTGGGGAACAGGGTGTATTAACACTAGATTCTCTCCGCCTACTCACCCATAAGCGGGATAAAATATTTCGCTTAAGCCTATAAAATGGTCTTACCCCCCCATAATGATATTTTGATTGATTCATAATTCATATCGACGTTATAGGAAGATCAATTACTCTGATGATGAGCAAAACATATACCAAATCAGATGTAGCTTGTCTTTTTTGTTCACGAATACCATATTTCATATATTTCAAGTCACGTTATGTTAATTTAATAATAGAAAAGTATATATATTTCTTTTTTATTTAAATATTTTAGGAATCTAATGCTTTAAACTGAGGTCGTTTGTTTTTGTTTGTTTGAGGAATTCTGTAAATTCAGGCAGTTCGCCAGTTGTAAATTCGATACCTACAAGCGAAAATTAACCATTTTAATTTACTCGCTCCAGTAACAAGACAGCGCGGCGTTGAGTTCCACAACCCAACACACAATATCTGGAAATTTCTATTCCAACAATAGATCCGCTCTCCCTACCTCGTTATGCTATCTAAATTTAATTTATACGAGTATATCTACATTTTATCTATAAATATAAAATCGAAAAATCATTCACTCACTCATCACGAAATCTCAGAAACTACATGTGCTAGGAATTTAAAATTTTGCATAGGAGTTACTTATAGGACGTAGGTGCTCGCTAAGACGGGAATTTGCAATATTCGACTTCTATGGGGAAGTTTTTGGGGTTGAGAGTTTGTATGAAACTTCGTTACTACAAATGCTAGGAGTCTCAAATTTTGCATGGACGTCACTCATAAGACGTAGGTACTCGTGGGGACAGAAATTAATAATAACGTAGATCACGCGGGCGAAGCCGCGGGCGGGCCGTTAGTATTAAATAAAAATGACCAGATAATAAATTATAAGACATTTATAATGAGACATCGTTTTTTACCGCTACACTAGAATGAATATAAAATATAAATGCCAATTTAAACAAAATGAAATGTCTTATGACATTAATCAATAGAGACACACTTTAGTAGATTCAAATACTGTTTGATTTATTTTGTCTGTCGCTTGTGAGACTTAAGTAAAATAAATTATGTGGACACCTGTTCTTGTTTGGTAATACTAATATATGTTTAAGATTTTTTTATCACGGTGTATCCCGCATATAGCACGTAGGCAGAGGGAATCTAGTGTTAAGATACTTCGTTCTCAACTTTCCGCCTAAATTTTGAGTAATAAAAAATGCCAGAGTGAAGAAATGAAAATATTAATAAATAATAATTCATTCTTGCGAGTGAAGATCGAACCCACACCCCAGTCTCATTTCTTTAATACTCCTTTAAGATTACGGTGAGTTTTTAAAATAGGTGTTATTCTGAGATTTTGGTCAAATGGAAATAAGAGTTCTGTATGATATATGACATATTATAGATGGCCTGCGGTCAGAGTTACAACAAAAGTCTCTGCTCCCCAGTTTCTGCTGAATTCTGGAGGTATTGCGTGTTGAGTGGCGGAACTAAACGCCGCACTTTGCCTCGTTACCATAGGAAGGAAATGAAAATATTTAATATGTCCAAATGGCTAGCCTCGATATACATTATTTATGTTATAGATATCTTATATATTTCAAAATCAATTAAAGGCGAGCGTTAACTACGATAAATATATAAGATAACTTTAATATAATAGTATAAATAAATCATCACTCCGCTCTCTGTGATACAATCTCTTTCTCTCGATTTCAGTCGTAGTTCACACGAATGTTCTATTGTTTCTATTAAGCCTATAATGGGTGTTTTAGATTTAACATTAAGATATTTCATTTAATCTATCGGTAGTGATATGTATGGGCTATGCATGTATGGACTATAGTTATTATAAGTTATTTATTTAAAGTTATAGTTATCGCTTCTTATTTTTAAATGGTACTGTTGCTACGTCTTAAAATATGTACCTACGTATGTATTTGAAGAAAAATTAAAAACTTTTATTTGTTATCGTTATTATCGTTAAATACTTTTTTCCTTTGCAATATCTTTTTTCGTACTAACAACCCGTAAGAGTCAGTTGTTAATGGAATAGAAGAATTTATAGATTTTTTATTTCCGCCTCATCTCGGATAGAAAGCGATAGCCTAGTGTTTAGCTTCTCCGTCATCAGCTTACTATCCAAATTTCTTTCTTTTTTTACCAATACTGACGGATTTATAAATCTATATATATAAAATAGAAAGGTCACTCACTCATCACGAAATCTCAGAAACTACAAGTGCTAGGAACCTCAAATTTTGCATAGGAGTTACTTATAGGACGTAGGTGCTCGCTAAGACGGGAATTTGTAATATTCGATTTCTAAGGAGTTGTTTTTAGGGTCGAAAGTTTGTATGAAACTTCGTTACTACAAATGCTAGAAGTCTCAAATTTTGCATAGACGTCACTAGGACGTATTGATGGAGACAGAAATTAATAATAACATAGTTCACGCGGGTGAAACCGCGAGCGGGCCGCTAGTATAACATATTGTCAAGTCTACCATTTTTGAATGGAAATTAAATTTTTAATATTATAATTTCCTCGATCTGGTAACGAGGCTAACCGAGGCCTTGAGACTCCTACGTAGTGTCTTAACACTAGAATGCAACGTGAAGCGAAAAACAATATATAAAATTCCACCTTAAACAAAAGCTGAACTTGATTTTTATTTCTCATTTAACACTTAAGGAAAGTCAGTCTTCCTTTAAGAGATAAATTAATTAAATCTAGGAGTATAGCGTTTATAAGAAGAAGGAAATTTAACAATTGAAAAGGCATTACTTTATTCGAGCTTAATATCTATTAGAGTTAATGATTCTTTTAAAGAAAACTTTTTAAAATTATATTTGTATAAATGTATTATTTTCACTTTTTTTTCATAAGGAAGATTGGGTAGAGAGAATGTATATTCTCTCACTCTTTCTCTCTATACTTTGGACATTATTTTTCATTTAACTTTAAAACATTGCTTTAAAAATGCTATGGTTAAAAATAAATAGAAAAACCCTACAATTAAAATAAAAAATACATGTTCTTTTTAATATACTAATTGTTCACATAAATAACATAAGGTTCAACATTTATAGCAAAAGCTCCTTAGTTATATGCAAATAAAACTAAAATTGCCGGCGTTGAGTTCCGCTACTCAACACGACTGTCTTAACACTAATTTCCCTATGCGTATGCGGGATAGAGCGTGAAACAAATTTTGTTTTATCTACCTGACCATATAAGTCTAATATTATGCCAGACGGTCTCAAGATAGACTTGAATATAAATATTTACATTCATAGAAATAATATTGTGATTCTTGAATGAATTTGTAGTGCAATTTCTAATAGTAACTCCTATACCAGATTAGATACTATAATAGGGTACCTAGGGTACCTGATTACAGTATTTTCAAAGTGTATGGCAAATATTATGCTTATATTAACAATAAGAGTGGGATTCGAATGAATTTGTTGTATTTTTTTCACCTTCACTCTATATATAAGGTAAGCAGACGGAACCTAGTGTTAAGACACTCCGGTCCGCACTTTTCACTTAACTTTTCCAAGGTTATGCGTTTTGAGTGGTGGAACTCAACGCCGGGCTTGTGCCTTGTTGCCAGAGTGAAAAAATAAAAATATTAATAAATAATACCCTTGATCGGTAATCGAACCGACAATCGTCGCGTGACAGTCACATGGCCCCAAAATAACTAATTAAAAAAAATATATATAACCAAGTAATGTAATTAGATATACCTACTCACTCACTACATACATGTATATAAATTTATTGCCTTTACCCTGTTTACTTAGAACAGATGATAACAAAAAGATTCCATCCAATACGTTTCCAGTAATTGGAAATAAAAGAAATAGAGTTTGAACGGAGGGATTTTAAATCAGCGCTGCGGTCGTACAAAGCGGGCGATTAATGAAAAAGAAAACATTGATGCGGGCTATAATAGGACGTGTGGCGACCGCACGCGATGCTATAATATAATAAGTAAACATATTAGTGTATTTTAATAGCTTTTTATAAGAATATATAGATAGAAAAAAATTAGTCAGATTTTCTATTTCGTCGATAATTTTGAGATAGAGATGTTAGTTACAAAATTTCACATATATCAGTTATTTTCATAGTCGAGAAAAGTGTTAGTAAATAAATTCTTTAATACTCTTCTTATTCTTTTCTTCTTCTTTGCTTCTGAATGGTAAAATATTATAACATTCACCTAACTCTGATAAAGCGTAACTTTAAGCTTGCCTCAAGAATTCGGCGGAAAGTGAGGAATGGAAGTGTTTTAATGGGAACGGAGTATCATAACACTAGGCTACCAGGTCCTCTCTACCCGGAATACAGTATGAAATTTAAAAAAGACACTAAAAAGGTGCACATCTAGCACAGTCCACACATATATGGTAGCACAAAACAACACAAATGAATCGATTCACATAAATCGTTAGACTTCAAACCACTTTTACTTTTATACGGCAAAGGGGCCGGCTCTATACGATTAGGTTCGATCGTAAATTTTGTTATTATTATTCTTAATTCGTATACCAAGCTGGTAGCTGGTTAGTTTGCGAATGTGAGTGTGAAACTAAAAATAGTGATTCATTTTTCCTTGTAAGTTCAAGGTGGCTAGTGTAGGTTAGTGAGTGAGGTTCAAGATTCGATTTAAGGGTGAGGTAAATATTTGTAATGTAATAACAAATACCTATTATGGGAATTGTGTACAAGAAATATTATAGTTGTAATATTATCTACATTTTCATTTACTATATAGAAGACACTCGCAATTTATTTTGCTTGGATTTTAAGACGTAAATTGGAAAATTACGTGCTTCACTCGTTTAGGAAATCCTCTGTAAGATCTCTCCACCCTCCATAATCTTAGGTAGATTATATGAGTCTATATAAGTCAAATTTCAACTTTAATTAAGATAAATTCAATAGTTTTTTCTGTAACTTGTTATCGTATCTTATAATATCACATATTTCTAGAAAAAATAATATACAAGATTCCTTTTTTTTATTAGCCACTCTATCACTATCACTCTGCAGGGCACACAGAAGGGTAGATATAAGCCTCCCCTAAAAAGTGAATGACAATAACCTAACGTTTCTTATGTTCTATTACCTCTAAGAATATGTACACAAAGTTTCATGACAATCGGTTCACTAGTTCTAGCTTGATAACGTAACAAACAAACTAACATTCACATTTATAATATTAGTATGATAATAATGATTTAATGATAATGTAATTTATATTAATATTACCAATTTAAACATCGATATCGTTATTACCATCTCTACGAGTGTATGCGGGCGTATAAGTTCTGATACCATCTATTTTTATCTATGGGCTACATTACAAATAAAATGAACCCTTTTGTTAAGAAATTGCTTCTTGCGTTTATATTTTAAGTGAATTTTCTATCATTTTAGTTTGGGCATTGTTTTCTAGAATATCTAGTTATATGAGTTGAAAATACAACTTCTCTTGCTGCAACTTAAGAAATAAAAAACCTAGAGTTAAGACACTCCGTGTCCGACTTATTGATATTTCAAAAAAAACAATTTTCCTGACTGGTAATCGAACCCACAGCTATCGTGATTACAGCCACCCACTGCCACTGCGCCACTACGACGTCTACTTAAGATAAAGCCAGATTTAGTCCCTAGATTTTCGATAGCTTAGTTCCCAAGTTGGTTAACGAGCTATTGTGTTTGTGTCATAGGAAGTAATGTTTGTGGCATATTGCCTGATTGTTGATTTTGATGTCATTTGTATGATTTATCTGGACAATGGTGGAATTTCCTTGTTATAGTTGCACAATTCCAGTATTATATATTTAAACATCAAAACCGCCCTTTGTGCTTGCTTTTGTTTGAATTGTGTAGAATAAAGTTCGTATCAGCTTCACCCTGTATCCCGCACATGGCAAGATAGGCAGAGAATCTGGAAACCTCCATTTTCTGTAAGACTTCTGGAGGCGTTGGATGTTGAGTGGCGGAACCCAACGTCGCGCTTTACCTCGCGCTTTACCTCGCGCGGTTACCTCGTTACCAAAGCGAAAACGTAGATATTTAATATATCATTTCCTCGAGTGGGATTTTTGAATCAAATAAAATCTCATTTTATCCACAAACCACACAGAAATATACATCGATAAGAATAGATCACATATCTCCTATATTATCATTAATAATAATTAATCTATCCATCTAATAAGTCAGTAGTCAGTAGTTAACCAAATGTCAGTTAAATAGTATAAGATTTTTCAAGTTAACTCGACCATTTAACTGATTTTACTATGCTAATCTATTTCTAACGACTGTCGATCTCGTGACAAAAGTGTTTCATAGAACTGCATACAACGAATTAAGCTTGCAATCAACAACAATCAACTTTAATGACTGTATAAACCTATATACGAGTATATATAAATAGCTTCCTAATTCGCGTTTCCTCCTTTTTAATTGATAGTGAAATTTAATGGTGTTAGTGTTAGAGGTCAATGTACTGTAATTGTTTAGACACAATTGGTTTTTTTATGAGTTAAAATGAGTACTTTCAGTGGTTTAATTTAGTATATTAATAATAATAAAAAAAAAACATTTTTCTTTATATTTAAAAATATTATTAAGTAGGTACAAGTGCTTGTCACCCCACTTCTTCCAAACGGCTGGGCAGATTTGGATAAAATTTAATGTACTTACAATATTTACGTAGATATCTGAATAGGTTGAATATGTAATTAGCTGCTAGTATGCGATATTTAGTGATTTTTTGAGTGGCGTATGTAGATTGCACTCTAAAATATATATATGTATATGGAATTACTATAACATATAACCAAAAAAAAAAACAACTTATTTCTGTAAACAATAAAAGCTTCCACCAATAAAACTTCATAACAAATAAAAAATCAAATAAACTAAAACCAGGGGAAATATCTAGTGCATAATAAAATAATAAATAGTCACTACTTCCATACGGTAGTGTCAATACACATTCGAATACCGCGTCCATTCAATGGAAAATTAATACTAAACACATTCAAATTACACAGCAATAGAGATGTCAACGATTTATATCGATAAAGCAATACGTCGCCTTGTTAACGTTAACATAGCGGTTATAGCATTCAGTACGGAAATTGTGAATTCAATAACTAGTGAGTTGCATTCGTCTGTCGCTTTGAGTGATTGTTTCGGCATAATTATATTTAATTTTGTATCGTTATTATTTTTATAATAGGGTACCTTATGCTAAGACACTCCGTTTTCCTATGATAGAGCAATTCTAACTGACAAAACAATACACTACTATAGACCTGATATAACATTTATAAACAAAATAAATAAACAAACATACTTGATAGATATAACAATTCCAAATACCCATAACCTGCAAAAATCTATAACAGAAAGAAATAATAAATACACAGAATTAAAAGAAGTTACAAGAATATGGAAAATGAACAAAGTATATATTGTACCATTAGTGCTCTCCAGCACAGGAGTTATACCAAAAAGTCTTTTACACTATTTAGAGCAGATAAAATTACCTATAAACATATACATAACTATGCAAAAAGCCGCAATCCTTAATACTTGTCGCAGGAAGGAAAGTTTTTACAGGAAGACATTACTTCCCAACTAATTCCAGGAAATGGACCACACTTGGCATGAAGCTTGTGGGGTTCATATTAACCGAAATTATATTTGGAGAAAAAATATATATAAATAATAATAATAAGCTTTATTTCTCATATACATATGTGTATGTAATTCAAGAATTAATATTATATCGAAATATAATTTTATTTTGTATTTGGGATAAAATTCAAGATTTATTACGTTATTTGTTGAGATGGAACGCTCGAATGTGACTTTTATGATCTTTAGTAATATATTGGAGGTGAAAGAAATGAATAAGATGTCACAATATTTTTTATAATGTATGAGAAAAAATGTAAATTAATAAATACATCGTAAGATTTTTTTTAATAAATTTTAGTCATAGCTGTTTATGAGTTTACTACTTCAAATTTAGTGATAAGTGTCAAAATTTATATATATTCACGAATCTGGTAACACTTGTTTAGGTTATTATCTACGAATAATGTTGTTAAATCTCAATATGTAAATGTGTCATCGAGTTCTTAACCCATGGATTATGCTTAATTATTCTGTAGAAAACACTGGTAAACTTAAATAACAGCAAGGTGATCTTGAAGATGAAAGAAATATTTTCTTTTAAATGACACTTTTAAATTGCTAATATTCACCAGAAATTGAACTCATAAAATTTTATGCTTAGAATAGTTAATCCTTCTAAATTGATCAGTTACTCGCCTATATACCTACTCAACATTTTGATTATGCGCTTAAATTATATAGTGAAGAAGTATTGTTTAAACCTGATGAGTTTAATTATTATTAGACTTTAGCATTTAGATCATGCGAAATATAAAATAAATGTATTTTTTTATAAAACAATGAAATAAAATATGCAAATACCTACGTTTTTATATATTTATCTATATGTAAAATGCATAAACATAAAAAATTATAATATCAATAACATTTCTACTTATTTTTAATATATACTTCAATCATATGTACGCATTTACATATTATACCTGACATATATACACGATAATCCGTATAATCGAATTCATATAACCGAAGTACAGATAATCGAATCTCCACAAAAAGCACATCCTTTATATTATCCTATTTCGTGCCGTTCCGTACTTAATCCGTCCCATTGCGGAAGACTTAGCGTTCCCACAAGCGTCCGTGTGAAATCGCGTGTTGCCTCAATCACTTTTATGTCGGTCAACTACTGTCAATTGTACTATGCCACGACCCAATCAACGTCGTCGAATTTACATTTTGCCGAGAAAGGAAGTCAAGACAGCAAGGTAAAGTCCTTTTGAGTGATATTTTAAGGTCAAAATGCACTTCGAATATCTAAAGTGAGATGAATGCTTATTGTTGTTTAATTATATGATTTAGAGGCATCCGCTTAGATATGGTTGGATTTTGAATAATTAGATTTAATTATAAGTATTAATATTACATAAAATTTTAAAAATAATATTAATAAATTTCGTTAGTGATTATTACAAAATTCATCATCTATATTAACTGAGTGTAGATGCTTTGAAAACAATAAAACGGATGTGCCATACAAATCATTTCAGAACTATAATTATCTAAATCTATTGTAGTCATATTTGATAGAAAGAAAATAGCTTGATGCTGTCAGTTTATCGATCCGTCAATTACACATACTATTAGATAGTGTGTCATAATGGTGTAGTTTAGATACGTTTAGTTATAGCTAAGGTAACTATCTGTATTATTGCGATAGTTACAAGTTCAAATACAATGTATAATGCTTAAAAATAAATTTAATTTAATTTCCCGCATTTTTAAATATTTTCCATATTAAATTGACAAAGAAAATTCATGTTTTAGACATTTCATTCTTCATTTTCAAGAAATTGTATTTATTTGATTTTTTAAATAACTGTGTAATGCTGAGCTCGGATATAGAACGTCAGCGGACAAAATGTAAAAAACAACACTAGATCCACAGCGAAAGAAAAATTAAGAAATTAAAATTTAAATATCGATCATCGATAATAGGCGTTAACAACACTAATTCATATCGACACACGCGATTGCAATTGATTGAATGATTGCGATCAGCGTCTCGATGTCTATCGTTTAGTATCCGTTGACAAGTAAATTTCTACTTCGTTTCCGACAACAGACTAATATGCGAATATAGCAAAATATAAGAATTAATTATTTAAAATAAAAGATATAATGTTAGAATTCAAAGCTACAAACAAATATGACAAATTGGTTATTACTGACAAAGTACATGATAGAAACTTAGAGGGCAATAACCTAGTTTGATGTCGTCAAAGAGAATGCTGGACTACCTAATAATTACTGACATTTTAAGGCAAGGTGCAGACAAGGTCACATAGAAGCAGCTCGTCAGCTCCTTCTCCAAGGCTGAAGCTAAGGCAAGAATGGACAAAACTTTTGGTAATGAAGAATACAACAAAAAACAACTTCTTGCTTACGATTACATTATCTCATTTCGCTGCTGGTACCGCAAAGTAAAAATTATTCTTAAATTAATTAACAAATTGTCAATAATTTATACAGCTTTTGGTAATTATTTATCTACATATTTACATTTTATTTATACACATAAAATATACTATATCAAAATAGTTTCGTCTTAATTTTACCTTTTTTTAAAGAAAAGTATTAACAGTTGGTTATAATACAATTTTAATTATTATAAGACAATAAAAGAATTTAGTATACATTTAAAATCAAAAGTTCTCTGTCATTCCCTTACTCTGTATGTAATTTTACCATTAACTTTAATAACTTTTTTGCTAACCAAATTTTTTCTACAGCATGACTTCATACAATTAAATGACAGTTAGTTTTGCAGTTATATAACTTGTCTAGACATAATTATTTTTTTAATAACGTGACATTTTTAAACACTATATTTTATATCACTTTCACGCTTAAGGATAAATAACTTAGGATGACATACAAACTATTTTTTTTAGCTTCACGCTGTATCCCGCAAACAGCAGCGTAGGCAGAGGGAACGTAGTGTTAAGACATTCTGTTCACCACTTTCTGTCGAATTCTGGAGACACTAATGTTAAGACGATTGCCTTCTGTTCGTGACAGGTGTCGAAAATTAAATAATTTTCAAATTAATTTTTAACGATATAAGTAATGATGTGATGTTTTATCTTTACGCTTTATCCTGTACAGCACACTTTGTCACACTTTGTCTTACTGCAGCAGTAAAATGAAAAGATATAATTTTGCCCGAGTGAAAATCAAACCCACAACCATCACGTTCATAGTCAGTACCTACCACATTATTTAATAATAAATTATATACTAAAGAGATGACTAATCTCATATATTTTATATTATACCCAAAGCTTTGCGCTCATCACACATCCACATACAAACATAATTAAATTGCATTAATATAGCAAATTTACATTTTACACGCATTTGTGCTACTTTGAATTAAGCGTCTGCTTTCACAATTAACGGTCTTTGTTTGCTTTGTTTTGACCATTTTATAGTTAAAGTTAGGTTATACTATTTTATATATTTATACCTATGTTATTTTGGAACATATCTATTTTTACTATATTATATAACTAGCGGCACGCCCGCGGATTTGCTCGCCTGGACTATATGTATACCAATAAGGTAGGTAAGGTTATTCATTTACTTAATACTGTTTAAGTATATTTAGATAAAATCACTCGCGCCATTAAAACAAATCCAATGACATATCAAAATCGGTTCACTGGTTTAACAATTACAAGAGAAAAAGCGACAGATAAACATACATCCGAGCTAAACACAATCCTCCTTTCAGGCTTCCGCAGTCGGTTAAAAAGGAATAGCGTTTGCGGGCAGCCTTTACATCATTACCACAGAACACAAGCACTTTATGAAACAATATTGACAGATCCGATCGACACGATTCCGATCTAATTCAGATACAGACAGATTATATCTTTAGATTTCGCTACTATATTAAGATGCTATCAGGACCATAGATTTTTATTAAGAAGAAATATTGTAAATGCAATTTTGAATCTTAATTTTAAAGATTTAAGGTCCAATTTTTGTTGTTGTCGAGTAGAAAGTATTTTTTTTTTGTGAACCACAATGGTACGTGTGAAATGTAATGATAATGATGTTGTGTAAGTTGTATGGGAAATTGCTCTAAATATGTCATTATATACGAATTTTTTTTTTCTACTTATCTTTATTTTATTATATCATAGAGAATAAAAGTGATTCCGCAACTTATTTTTTTTTTTATCTAAAAAAAAAATATTAAGGATTACATATATTAAGCGTATCATCATATTATTTTCTTTAAAACAACAAAGCAGACGAATTTATTTATTTATTACTTAGTTTAAATCAAAATAGAAACAATTATTCATATAAATTACACAGTACATTTAATTATTACATATTTTAAAACTCTTATAACATCAAAGAAAGCGGTGAAATAAAGTGGCACATCACTAGGACCTAGCAAAGATATGCTATTATTGAACAAAATTATAATAGATAATAAACTTAATAAAGGCCAGTCGTGGCGCAGGGACACAAAGAGTGACTGTAAACGCTACTAGTTGTAGGTTCGATCCCCACTCGAGAAAATGAAATATTTATCTATATATTTATATGTTCATTTCTTCGCTCTGGTGTCGAGGGAAAACGCGGCCCAAATTCCGCCACTTAACACGCAATGCCCCCAGAATCCAGTGGAAAGTGGACAACCGAGTGTCTTAACTCTAGGTTCCCTCTGCTCTGTGCGAGCTATAACGTAAACTTAATTTTTTTTTTAATTTATTTTATTCAATTTTACTCTTTCACACGTTTAATAATAAACAATAAATCACAATTCAGTAACTCAGCTGCAATTATATATTTCAACGTCATTACATACATCACTAGCTGTGACACTTACCGATAAAAGATAAGGCTATCTATAAACATGTCAACAATAAACTAGCAGTGGTTCCGCATTTAAGCTCAATCGGTGGCGATAAGCCATCTCGATATCGGCATTTTCTGTCACAACACTACTGCCTTATACATTGCAATGCGGTTAAATATCAAAGGGCTAAAGGAAAATTGTTGTAAGTGTGATATTTTTGAAATGTCAGCGAAAAGGGTTTGTCTTTTATTTATTATTTAGTACACGCGGTGGGTGTAGATTCGAATATAAGGAAGAAGATATAGAGACGTTTTTTGGTCTTGTTTAAATTATATGGTAGGTATTTGTGGAGAGTGTAGTAAGTAGACAATTGGAAGATGAAATTATTTTGAAAAAATGACATTTGATTATTAATTCTAATTCTTTTCTAATTATTCAAATAAAAATACACAGCAATTTTGAAAAATATTATTTTAAAAAATCTTATACATTTCTTCTATAGATATATTCTGTAGATTTTACAATAAAACACAAAAAAAAAACTATTTTTCAATAGTTTTTACTTAAGAAAAATTTGAATATCAAATATAAATACTTCGTCGCTAAGCTTTGATTAAAACTGCGAGTCTCTGTTTTCGAAAGATCTCTCATTTAAAACTCCTTTGAGATAAAAAATATCTGTTGAGTACCTTTAGGAGACGCCGTACGATTAGTTAAGCTTTAATTTTCATTTTTTAAAATCTTTATTAAGTTTTTTAATTATTTCATGGTATGGTTAGATATTCTAGAAAATTTTTAATTTTGTAGGCTGGTCGATGGAATTTTTGAATTTCTTTGTAAATCTTACTCAATATAAACAAAACTAATTTTAAACATTATTTTCGAAAATGTAGCGTAACTTGAATCCGCGATTTTGGGAAACCATCAAAGTTTATATACGTTTGCTCAAAATATTTTTGTAGCCGTAGTGTGTGACAACACTTTAAAAAAGTAAAAAAAAACAGCTTATATTTTTTGACTATATATATATATATATATATATTTAATAAAAATATAACAAGAATTTCTACAAAAAAAATAAGGATATTTTTATAAAAACATAAGCCTATGTGATTCCAGAAAAAAGTCACGTATCTCATTACAAGCGAGTTAAACTTATTTGAACTTCTAATGACTTTTGTTTTCAACTTTACTCTCTCTCTGCCTGTCTGAAAGTTGTCTATCTGAAAGCTGAAGTATACTTCGTCAGCTAACAAAATAATACAATGAAAAGATTATTGGTACATGTGTTATAGATTTCTTCGCTCTCATGTCGCGGCGTTAAGTTCCGCCATCCGCCACACACGCAAGGCCCCCGGAATTCGGCGGAGAATCGATAACGGGGTATCTTCACGTTAGGTTCCTTCTTCTTACACTGCTTTGTGCGGGATATAACGTGACGCTAAACAAATATGTTATAGATATTATTGACGCGGCATTTATGAGTTCGATTCCTATTTTGGGGTATGAATTATTTTCATTCTCTCGCTCTGATAACAAGATGAGAACGTGTGACTGTAACTGTACGACGACGGTTGTGGGTTCGATTCGCTCTCGAAGGAATAAAATATTTAATATTTTCATTTAATTACTCTAGTAACGAGCCAGAGCGGGTTTTACCGCTGAAAACCTGAACTCTTGACAATTCGGTGAAAATTAGGGGACAGTAGTGTTTTAATGGAAACGAAATGTCTTAACATTAGGTTCCCAGACCTCATCCACTTGCAATACTACATTTGGAATACAGAAGCTAAACAAATAATAATAAATCATAAAATCCACGCAACTAAAATCCATCACTCCAACGAATTAAATATAAGCAAAGTGAGTATAAACTTAACCACTGCCGGGGGCGAGAGCTAGTCGCATATACCTTACAATTAGGTTCCAAGTTATAAACAAGTACCTAATTGGTGACTAACTTCCGTGCTGATAGCATCGTCGTAAAGTTCACCGCATGCCGCGGCACCAGCGTAAAATAATTGGAGAGGCTAATGACATAACCTAATATATGCAGCTGTTGATTCTGGTTTATAGTGTAAAAAATATTTTTATAATAATATATTGGAATAATAAAAAAAAAGAAAAAAGAAAATGGGGAACGGAGTGTTTTAACACTAGATTCCCTCTGCATACTCTGCTGTGTGCGGGATACAGCGTGAAGCTGATATTGGAATATTTTTTTCTGCAAAGTTAATTTAATTATTTTTCAGCATCTGCTGCTGTTCTCGTTAAGACCAGGCATGACTGGAACACGTTCGTCTATGCAAGTTTAAACGCGACAGGTCGTCGGTTCGATTTTTGCTCATTGATATGAAATATTTATTATTTTCATAGCCTTGCTCTGGTAACAAGACAACGCGGCGTTGACTGCCTCCAATGCCTCCAGAATTCGGCGGAAAGTTGACAACGGAAGTATCTCAATGGGAACTGAGTGTTTTAACACCAGATTCCCCGGTTCTCTCTGCCTACTCTGCTATACTAAAAATATACAATTCGACTACAATTGTTAAGTAATCGAAGATTTATTAAACAGAAATGTAACACAAATATAAAGTTTCAATTTCAAAAGACTATTGGAGGTTTAATTTCAAATACAAATAGAATTTCCAACAGATCTCATTGAAGTTTGAAAAACTTGAAAGTATTGAAACGTTAATAAGAAATTATAACGATTCAATAGTAAATGTAAAACTAGTGTTTTTAAAAATTAAACACAATCTATTCTCTTTCTTTGAGAGGAATTGTCAAATTTGAAGACTAGACTAGCTAACCTAACCTAAAACCGGCACGCAACACAAAAATATAATTACATAATCATCATCATCATCATCATCATCATCAGCTGCCATATTTTGTCCACTGCTGGACGTAGGCCTTCTCCAATTCTCGCCACCACACTCGATCCTCAGTTCTTCGGACCCATCCGCATTACATATTGAAATTAAATTACAAATAAATTACATAACAAAAAATAACGTTCTTTTAACAGTGCAAAGCGCGGCGTTGAGTTCCGCGATAACACGCATGGCCTCGCGGTCCGCGAAAAGTGTAGAACAGAAGTATTTCAATGGGAACGGAGTGTCCTGCGTGCTATGTGCGGGATAAAGCGTGAACCTTGTCAACAAACAAATAAACGTGAGTTTATATATATTATAGAAGCTGTGAGTATTAAACATTATATATAATAATAATTACAAATAATTTTACCTAAAACAATCGTCTATTATCCAATATTTGCAAGGAAAAGTAAACACTAACAATAATACCTGACGTCGATGAGTTAAAAGCCTAACTTAGGCATCTGAACAAACACTAAACATGACTAACAAATAAGGTGGACGTGGAAAAACTTTGAAAGCCTTTACCGTTTTATTATAAACAAATAGTGATGTAGTGCGGCGCTCTCACTTACTTCTTTGTTTTAGTGTTGGGACACTTCCCAAACCCAATTTGCTTGATTTTTTTTACTGACAAAAGGACTTTGAGTTGACTTGGTGGAACGCCACGCTTTTACTTCTTATCAAGGCAAGAAAATGAAAATAAATGATTCCCCCAAATGGGAACCTAAATCACAACCGTCGCGTTTATAATTAGACAACCTGCGCCATGACGGCCTCGATTTACATAGACGCCATAAATAAATTATTATCAACGGCTTAACCAAAATCTTTCCAAAATCAACATTTAACTTGATTAACTTAAGAGAAATAATAATTAAGAATTAACTTATACCTTTTGATTATAACTCAAGTAAACTAACTCCATAATTCAGAGGAAACTGAAGAACGGAAGTCTTTGTGGGGACGGTGTATATTAACAATAGGTTCCCAGGTTCCCTCTGCCTACCCTGCTATCTAAGCTGATACAACATAAAGCTGAAAAGAAATTACTTCGATTTAATTACGGCTTTGCCTGTATTAATCACAGAAGCACAGTGTTCACGAATAAATGGTTCATTAAAAACGGTAATAAGCAATTTGCAACGGATTGAAAACAAACCCGCACTTGAGTTTACATTAGCAATAACATTAATTGTAAGCCTTGGGGCTATAGTAAATATGGAATGGTTTTCTTTGAATTATACATATTTTATAGCTTCACGCTGTATCCCGCATATAGAGTGTTAAGCAGAGGGAACTGAGTGGCGAGATACTCCGTTTTCTATGCGCTGATCATTTTTTTAAATATAGCATGTTGAATGACGGAGTTCAACGCCGCGTCTTAAGTAACGTAAGTAAAGCGGGGAAACAAAAATAATTCATTCTCCAGAATTAGAACCGAACCCACAACTATCACTCAATATCTACATACTAATGTCTTACATGTTATGGCTTAAGGCGGAGAGAAATTAATGATATGTCTATTTTTTACTTTCTCGCAAAATCTTTTCGAAGGATCTGATATCTACAGAGTGCTCAGCTGGGGTTCCAGCTTGGCACTATGTAGATATCATGTTGGGTTAACACTACTGTAATATTAATATAATTTTATCTGAAATAGCTTTGGAGGGTTAAAAGGATATTAATCTTGTAGAGTAGAGATTTTAAGACACTACATTTTGCTTATATTTTAAAAATATTCTCATTTTATTATTTTTAAATATTTATATCTAACTAATTAGTTATTTCAGACGTAAATTTTTAAACAAAATTTATTTTGAAAACGTCTAATATAATTTACTTCTATTCATAATTTAACTTTAGCTCTTAAACTTGTAAATGAAAAAAAACATAGCCAAGTTCAAATTAAAACAAAATAATAATAACAAAAAAACAATAATCGTGAACTTAAAAAAAAAGTTAATAGTAAAAATAAAGCGACTAATATCCTCTTGACCTCATCTGTCAGTTAAGTCAGTTAAGATTGGACAAGAAAAAAAAGATCTGCCTAACAACATTGATTATTATTTATTGGAAAGTAAATGGAGCGTGCGATATTTAATAACTATAGTGCGAATGTAGACACTTCATCATTCATCTTTTATCTTATATCTTTTATCTATAATGTATTGTTATCGCCAATACTTTTTATCTTTGTGAGCTGTGCAAGAAGCTTTCTAATGAAGCTTTAACTTTTTTAACAGATTCACACTGTATCCCGCATGGAGCAGAGTAGACAGAGTGTTAAAACACTTTACTTTCCATTTCGCTGCCAAATTTGGAGTCATTGCGTGAAAAATTAAATATTTAATTTCCTCGACTGTCCTCTAACTAAGCTTCTAAAGGCCATATAACCTTATCATTTAAAATGCCGATAAAATTAATTGTTAGCTTTTAAGAATAGACGGAGATTAAATCATAAGATTGAGGGAAAGCTCATCTCGAAAACCAATTAGCCATTTTAATGCGGTTTTCATTACTTCTATTCATAAAGGTTAAGTAGGTCACAAGAGGTTTCTAATGAAAGCTGCCAGTTACAACCCTATATTTAAAGGTTGTATTTCTGTCTGGCAAGTGCCATCAAATGTTTATACTTCTGTACGTAGCTTTATGTTTATTGACAGTGATAAAAATAAAGTAATCTAATTAAATATACAAATTGTCTTATATGTTTTTTAATGAATTTAGAACGAAACTAGATGTACCGGGGTTCAATTCCGGTAATGGATGAAATTTAATTATTAAAAAAATATTAGTTTATTATTATGCTTTACATTGCATAATATGCTTATTGCACAAAAACATAGATGTTATATATTATCATTTTTGAGTTCTGGTGGAGGAAGAAGGCATTGAGTGTTGAGTGGCGGAAATTGACACCATGATTTTTCCTCGACACCAGAGCGAAGAAAATGGAAATATTAAATATCCTCGAGTCGGAATCGAATAGGAGTGGGATCTTTGTGCCCCTGCACCATAAATGACCTCGGTTTAAAATGGGGAGCGGATTTTAAACAACAGTAATTTCCCTCTGCCTAACATGCTGTGTGCGGGATACCGCGTAACTAAATTATTATTGAAATATGTCCATTACAAATATAATAAAATAATAGAAAAATCTTAAATAATATTATCGATATTATGATATAAAACATCACTAAACTTACCAGTAATCGCACAGTTGCAAAAACCACAAGATCTACGCGTCATGCAGTCTAGAGGCTGGTGGAGAAACGAGCAAAAAATCCAAACCCCGTTCACATCGACATAAACAATATTAAACTTTACCACGTTAAATTAAAACTGTATGAAAATACCTTACTAAAATTGCATGTAAACGGGATATTTATGAAGAAAATATGAAATGTGCCTTAGATTTTGAGAATAAAGGTTAAAATGGCGTGTTTAAGTAAAAAAGTAAAAATTACATGTGTTTGGAAAAAACTAAATCTATCTTATTTCTTAAGATTAAGGGTTAAAATGGCGTATTTGAGTAAAAAAGCAAAAAGCATATACTGGAGTGAGTGACTAACTTGTCACGGCTGTCCATGGAATGTTGTTTGGTAAATAAAAATACGTTATCGTCTCCTCGCATCAAAGTTCTATACTAGTTTCTTACTTAAAAGATCACATTCATCCATACTGCTGGCCTTACTGTTTATAGTTGGCCTGCTATTAAATAAGCTTTTGGGTGAATTAGTAATGGCTTGTTAGTATAGTGATAACATCAAAATCGATAATTAAGTTATCGATTTTGTTGTTATGTTTAGGAGAAATGTGGGGGAGGACTGATGAAAAACAAAATAAACAATTTACCGATGTCTAGATATAAGTACCTTATTATATATTGTAAAATATCGAAGTTTGTTAATAAAGGCTATTTTTATTCTATTCTATTCTATTAGGAGAAATGTGAAACAAACTGACATAGTTGTAATTGGTACTACTATGAACGAAATTGAGATGAATGTTTAAGAAAAAGACATTCTTATTTAGCTTTCGCCAATTATTTAGATATTGCATGTTGAGTGGTGGAACCCAACGCCGTGGTTTCTCTTGTTATCAGAGCGACTAAAAGAAAATATTTAATTCTACGTAGAAATCGAATCCTCAACTGTCGTGTTTATAGTCACACGCACTTCGATAGAGTTTTTACTGAAAATTCTTTATCTATATAAAGCAGTTGTTAATACATTTCTGGCATTTAAGTTTAAATTGCAATTAATTAAGTTGTCAAGCCCATTTCACTTGACTCTGATAACGTTATAAATAACAAAGTTCATACAAAAGTATAAATAATTTTTATAATTTTCTTTATAGATATTATTAGCATTACGTTGTATCCTAGGATAAGCAGAGAAAGCGGAAGTGTTAAGACACTCCCAATTTCCATCAAATTCTGGAGGCATTGGATGTTGAACACCAGAACTCAATAACGGGCTCTGCCAGGATACCAGAGCGAAGAAATGAAAATATTTTAATATTTCACTGAAATCATTATTAATTTTATGTTTTCCCTACCTTAGTGGTAGAATAACACTTCAGAAATGTTAAAAACAAATAATATCACAATTTTTTCCGTTCTTTGTCTCATACCACCCAACAAGCCATATTAAAAGGGAAGTGACATTAAAAATACATAAAACACTTAAATAAAAATATACTTATTAAAAATATATTATTGACAGTAAAAACATGTTAAACAGTAAAAAAGAAACAAGTCAGGGTCATTCATTGAACAAATATTGGCATTGAAAATTAGCGAATATAAAATAAAAATTACTTACATTATATTACTTAGTCATTTTGTTTGTAGATTGCGTAAGTTTTGTAGTCAATAATATTAATATCGATGTGAGTTCTTACCTGAAATGGAAAAAAAAAGTATTAATTTCATAAGATTTCGTGAGAAAAAGAAAGTGGCTGTAAATGCGAATGTTGTGGGTTCGATGCCCACTCGGGGGATTGAAATACTTTTTATTTTCGCTCCCTCGCTTTGGTATTGAGAAAAACCTTGGCTTTGAGGTCCGCTACTCAACACGCAATGCCTCAAGACATCAGCGGAAATAGGGGAACGACAATATCTTAATAGTTTTTTTCACTACGTTCCTATGTTCTCTCTGCCTACCCTATCACGTGTGTCATATAGTGTGAAACTAAAAACCCGAAACAGGAACCTAACAGTCATATTAGCTGTAAATACTTTTTTAACAGCTTGGGCAGAGTAAAGGGAACCTAATCTTCAAACATTCCATTCCCCACTTTCTGTCCAACTGTGTATTGCGGAACTTGTTGAACGCCGCGTGTTATTTATTAAAGCGACAAAATAAAAATGATTAAATTTAGTTTCTTAATTATACATTACGTTCAATTTGAACCTGCTGCCCTTTTCATAGTGATAACATCAAAATCCCATAAAAAAATACATTTAACGACATACATACATACATTGACAAATACTTATCGCCATTTTATTATTAGCTTTTAATCGAGAACTTATCGTGTTGTTTATAATATTGTAAGTAATTAACTTAGTATTTATTCTTATCTCAATAGTATGAAGTCATTCATAAATTCATTTTATTTTTCAGCTTCACGCTGTATCCCGCACACAGCAGGATAGATAAAGAGAGTTTAGTGGTAACCCTCCGCTCTCCACTTTTCACCAAATTTTGGAGGCTTTGTTTGTTGAGCGGTGAAACGTTTAAGGGCTTTGTCTCGAAACCAGAACGAAGTGACCTCAAATATTTTAAATATTTAATGTCTTCGATTGGGATTCGAACCCGCAATCTCTTGCGTTTATTTAGTTTGTTAGTTAGTAAGTTTGTGAGAACTTATCGCGTTGTTTATAATATTGTATACAATCAATCAATCAATCATATCAGCCTTTTCGGGTCCACTGCTGGACATAGGCCTCTCCCAGGGTGCGCCAAAGCTCCCGATCCTCCGCCTTCCGCATCCAGTCGAAGCCAGCAACCTTCTTCAGGTCGTCGGTCCATCGAGCTGGAGGGCAATGGGCTGGACACATCTGTCGAAGGACCGATGGCCGTTGGAGCAGACGAGTCCTTGAGTGGAGACCGCGGATTGGCAAGCGTAGCGTAGGGCGCCCTCCATATTGTATACGATAATTATTATTTATTCATATCTTAATAGTATGAAATCATTCATTCATATTTGTGCCAACTGCTAAGTTATATTATAATTGCTTAATACTTTTTACTTGCATGTCTTTATTCTTCTATTTTTCCAGATTTTTTTATAGATCTCACGTACCGTAGGGTAGTCAAAGGGAACCTAGTGCTCAAAATTCGTTTCCCACATTATTTTCAATTTTCGACGTATTGTGTGTTGGGTTGAAAACTCAACACCGCGAACTATGATGTTACCAGGGCTGGGAAGTGAAAATAATTAATTCCCCCAAATGGAATCCGAACCCACAACCATCACGTTTACATACAGACAGCCTCTTTACATTATTTATATTATATTATATTATATAAATAGTATAAAACAAATGGATAATTATTGTCGAACGCCGCCGGCACCTCGTGAGCTTTTGATCCTATTTGACAGTCCGCAACGGTTTCTTAACAACATTAAAAGTATATTGAACAATAGTGATTTAGTTTCTATAATCTATATATATAAAAGGACTTGTAAATTATAAATCATTAATTTTACATTTTAGTTTAAAGAAACATTGTTGCGGAGATAACAGATTTTCTGTCTGTAGGTTAACTACAGAAAATAAAAAACCTGCCAGAGGATAGTTGTGGTGCATGGGCACGAAGTGTAACTGAAGGAAACTCTAAATTTCCTCTGCCGATCCTGCTAAATGCGAGATACAGCGTGAAAAAATAAAGAAAAATATTAAGCACAATAGTTATTACTTCGAAATTGTAGAGTCAAAGACCTAAACATGTGCTATCTATTAACTAAATTAATTTAAGCTTTTACAGATTTTGTATGAGGTTTCTGAACACCTATCCTCAATTTTCATTTCTCACTTCCCTTAATTTTACCCGGTCACTCGTAAGCTCTGATAAGCTTTCAATGTGAAACGATGACCTGGGGTGTACTTGTGTCGCTGAAATTGGGTATCATACTATAACTTGTCAAGTCAAGTTATATAGGATGAATTCTTATTTGACTTATTTTGCTTAATAGGAATTTTGTCTCTTTTTTTTATTCTTGTCCTGCAATAGACCCTTGTATTGGGACACTCCGTTTTTACGGTCTACTGAATTTTCAAGGCATTGTGTGTAGAGTGGCGTAACTTAACGCCATGATTTGCCTTGTTACCGGACGACGAAATAAAATTATTTATAAATAATATTTCATCTCCACGAATACGCTTGGGGTGTAGAGTGTCCTAACACTGGGCTCTCTCTGCCTACTCTGCTACGTACAGGATACATCATGAAGCTGATTAATTAATAAATTAGATAATGAATCTTGAATTAATCAAACAAATGTATTTACATTGGTAAATATTTGTATGTGAGAACTAACTGAGCTGTTCCTTAGAAGCAATTGTAATTCTCTTGTCCTTCACTTTCATACATATAAATAGAAAACACCGGTCAAGTGCGAGTCGTACTGTCCTACCAAGGATAGATTAAAAAAAAAACTAACTAAAATTTGCGGATTAATATACTTATTTTGTATGAAATTAACTACAAATATAAATTTCTAATGATTTTTACTGGATATAAAAATTTAACTTTTCAGATATTTTACTTTATTTTACGAAAAAAAAAACGGAGAAATATATCATTAAACCTTAACCTAAACTGTCAAAAACACTAAAAAATACCATAAAAAGCACACATTCACACCACCATCAAAAACAAATTAGCAGTTCCATAAAAGTTCGTTCACTCACTCGCTCGGCTCGACATCCACACACTCGCACGCTTACAGACACCGGCTCTCACGCTTCACCTTTCACTTTCAATATGGCATTGTGTTGCCCAATTGCAATTATCTAATCTTAATCATTTATCTAAATAGAGGTTACCACTTTTGTATTAATTACCGCTACTAGAGGTACGTCTGTAAAATATTTCCTTATATTAGGCTGTAGATTCGATTCCCGTTTGGGGGAATGAGCTATTTACACTTCCTAGTAAAAAATGAGTCGAATCTAAGTTATTAAATGTCTCTATAATGCTAAAATATTAAAAATACTTCGATAATAAATTAAAAAATTTGCTATTCATATTTATATTATTAAATTTAATGATATAAAATATTTAAACAATTAGAGCAAATACTTGAAACTTATTACCTAACACTTAAAAATAAAGAAGATTTTAAAAACAAAGAATTATTATTATTAAAGCTCTATTAAAATAATATAAAAGAAAAGTAAATAAATAATTAATTAAAAATAATTAAATTAAATTTCATTATCTACTTTATAATGTATTGATAAGATAAAATTAAATTTAATTTCCTATTGAAAACCAATCGAAAATCAATAGTACAGACAGACCGATAGCAATCTACGCCATAGCGTACTTGTTTAAACGGTCGCGAATTGTTTCTATACAATTTTCATGTAGGACGTCTATAGTTTTTTAGTACTGTTTTTTTATATATATCCTTGTTGACCGGATGTGGTCGCTGTATCCTGCATTACATCAGGGTAGGCAGAGGGAATCTATAGTGTTAAGACACTCTGTTCCCCTTTTTCTGGAGGCATTGCGTGTTGAGTGATGAAAGTCAACGTCGCCCGACGTTGATTTAGTGGCAGAGCTAAGAAATGAAAATATGAATAAATAGTAATCCACTCCCCCGAGTGAAGATCGAACCCACAACCAGTCGCAGTTTACAGACGCGTACGCTTGGCATCTCTACAATTATATTATATCTTATATATCAGAATAACACATAAGCTAAATTTTAATAATTTAATAAAGACATATAATTTGGCTATAATAAAATAATAAGTACAAGCGGGCGAAGCTGCCGGTCTAACCACCGAGGACGCAAAAGATCGAGCAAAGTGGAGTAGGTTGAATAGGAAGGCAGACCCTGGTAATAGCCGGCATTAATGCCGGGAAGAAGAAGAAGAAGCGGGCGAAGCCGCATTTGAGACGTTCTTACACAATATATTACCGACGTCGATACATACATAATTATATGCACAAAACAAAAATTTTAAATGAAATTAATACTTAAAATATTTTTTACGAGGATAAAGATAACATGTTGAGATAAGACCACTATATTTGTATTAATTTATTAATTGTTTTTTAAAAAAAAAAACAAATTTACCTTTTGCGAATGCCAATAATATGTCACAAGTAATTTTCGTTAAGTTTCGCTTTTCGACCTTGTCAATTGAAATACTTAATGAATAAGAAATGTATATATTTTTAATTATACAATCGATATTATTAGCGCACACAGCAGGGTAGGCAGAGGGAACCTAATGGCAAGACACTCCGTTCCCCACTTCCTGCCGAATTCGTTGAGTGGCAGAACTCAACGCCGCGCTTTGCCTCGACACAAGAGCGAAGAAATGGAAATATAAACGTAAATAAATATTTCACTTCCTCGAGCGGGGATCGAACTCACAACCGTCGCGTTACAGTCACACCCTTGTGCCGCTGCGCTACGACGGCCTTAGGATATTAATTAAGACTGAATAGGTTTTTTAAAAGGTATTTTAGTCATTTTAGTCGTTGATTATATTATTTTTTTTAACTATGTCAAAGGAGGAAATTCTCAATTCGACTGTATTTTGTTTCGTTTTTTTAACTCAGAATTTTTAACTGGGTAAGAATAAATCCATTCTTATGATTATTTATTTATTTGAAACCTGGTGCTTACTGTGTTCTTCCCATTTTATCTGTCTTTCATGAAATAAATCATATTCGAAAACGCATACAGTTGGAAGTCGTTTTTTTTGTTAAGTATAAGTAGAAATATATAGAAAACCACAGTATTGTATATTAATAGATGAGTATCGCTTTCTTGCAAGATTGGAGAAATGAATAATTTAATTTTACTGAATTAAATAAAATTTAGCTGTGTCAAACAATCATAAATTTCAAAGTAAGCTATAATTTAATTTGTGTCACTAGGTTTTGCTTATACTATAGAATGCCAAATTAGCATGAAATTTAAAATAATATTATTGTTATGAAATAAAAAATCTTTGCTTACCACGTTCCCTTAGTAATTTAGAGAAATTCTTTCATAGCTTCTTTATTCCTCTACACACCATACCTTTTTTAACCTACTAACATACCAAATTTATACTTTCTAAGTAGAATATGCTTTACACTATTAAAAAAACAGGATTTCCCTGAATTATATGTGATATGTCTAAGGAAGTGATATGTCTAATATGGAATAACTTAAAAGATACAAGATCTTTTAATAATATACTCTTATACAGTTCAGGCCATCTGGCCTGGCCTGGCCTCATCTGAGGCCAGTCGGAATCAGAGGTCACAAGTATGTGACTTTAACGCAACTGATTGTAGGTTCGATTACTACTTGAGGAGATGAAATATTTACAAAAATTTTTATTTTCATATTTCGCTCTCCCACTCAACACGCAATGTTTCCAGAATATAGCAAAAAATATGGAACGGAGTGATTTAACTCTAGGTTTTCTTTATCTACTCTGTTATGAGCGGGATACAGCGTGAAGCTGATTTAATTTCATTTATTCAGTTCACATGAATTAGGGTAGAAATATCTGATTGCAAAATAAACATATTTATAATCGACTACTTTGTCGAAATGATGGGATCAAAGGAAAGTATTACATAGAATACGGATAAGCTTGGAAATGTCGCTTTGATAACGTAAACGTAAATTAGAATTACAAATTTCCTTTGAAATTTACTTACTTACATAAGCTATTAGATTTTTTTTCGGGCTGCTTTAATGTTTTTGAACATTAGACTAAGTACGTTTCAATAAATATTACTGTTTGTGTTTAGCTAAAAGAGGTGATGGGTTTAACAACCCCACTTATATCTTAATTCGAAATATTTTATTTCCTCGAGTGGGAATAGAACTCACAACCTATCGCGTCATTGGACTTATATACTTATATAATAATGGAATATATTTTCTAATAGTAACTCGTTCTCGTAAGGAGGTTTCGTAAAAGCACTACAATCTTCAAAATTTCAGTTGGTACCAAAATTGTTATTCTCACAGAAATGATGGCCAGGTCACGGCGTTTAACCCATTAATCTAGAATATAACAGGATGTTACGTATAAAAACTGTACAACATCCGCAGTCAAAATGTTCAATTTGATAAAAAAAAGTTACGCAAAAAACTAACTAAACATGTAAATTTTTATCGACATGTTTCAAAATTGAGAATATAAAACGGTATATTTCAAATTTTAGATAGCACTATTACCCAAAAATATACTTTAAATCTGTAATTACTATAACATATAAAATTATAAAGAAATTAAGAATAAAGACAGAGAAACAAGAGAAAAATGCTAAATTTTAGTCTTGTTCTTTTAAAAAATATATAATAATAGTAGATACAAAATTAACTAAGCGTATAAATTCTAATATAAATGAAGTATATAATATTTTCAATTTGTTAGCTCTGGTGTCGAAGCAACACGCGGCGTTTAGTTCCAACACTCAGCAAGCAATGCCTCCCGAATTCGGAGAAAAATGGGGAGATTTCAGCTTGAATTACTTATAACAGGTTAGGCAGAGAGAATCTGTTGTTACAAAAATCATTCCATTTCCCACTATCCGCCAAATATTGCATTGCATGTTGAGCGGCGCAACTCAACACCGCGCTTTACCTTGATACTAATCCTATATCTTATAAAACAAAGTCGCTTTTCGTGTCTGTCTGAACTTTCTAACTCTTCTTCTTCTAAACCAAGCGCGTCATGAGCAGTCATCGGTGGTTCAGAGGTAGAATGCTCGCCTGCCACGAGGGCAGCCCGGGTTCAATTCCCGGCCAATGCATTCTATTTAATTTTCCTCACAGGCAGCCACGTAGTGCTTGCTTTTCATCAGGGACAGAATACCCTCTTCAGCATTAACCACAACTTCGAAAAAAAAAACCCGCCCGCTATAGAGGCATAGCAACAAAGATTTAGATGCGTTTGCACGTATTGGATAATTGGAGTTGAATGTATTATTTCAGCGCGATATATTTGATTTCATATTTTTTTGTAGTAGTTATTAGTAGGTAGGCTTTTGTTTATAATTTCTTCCGTTTAAAAATAGTCATTTAACTATCTAAAAATAGTCATTTAAATATATTTTAATAAGTACTTGAAAAGATTAGTAGCAAAGATTTAAAATTACGGTACCTACTAAAAAATCCTTGCTGTGTAAAACAATTGGAAAATCCTTATTGAAACTACGAAAATGCGGGTTGCATTAGAGTTTAATTAATTTTCACATTATCTTAAGTGCTTTGCAAACATTCATTATATGAATAATTCAGTAGTAAAAGCGGGCGAAGCCGCAAGGGGGTCGCTAGTAAATATTAATTCATTCCCCCTAGTGGGAATCTAACCCACAACCATCTCGTTCACAGTCACCACGCTTGTACCACCTGCGCCACGAGGGTCTCAACCCATATCATATCTCATATAAACACCTAGATCGATCATAAATGTCCACTGACTTATTTAATTAAATACGATACTTTTATAGCTCGTGCATCAAGTTTCACAAAAAAAACGCAAACAAATGGGTGTTAAGACGATGTAATGCAAAATGTAATATATTTATTTAATAATGTTAAAAAAGTTTTTAATTGTATCGTGTTTTTCCTTTATACTGTATACTGTAGATATAGCGCAGGGTAGGCAGAGAGAACTCAGTGTTAAAACACTCCATTCCCTAAGCAGCATTTAATTTTGGAGATATTGTGGATAAAAGGCAGATTTCAACGCCGCGCTTATAAATACGATGTAAACCCTAAACATATTATTTTGGTAAACATTTTTGAATTGTTTTCTATTAAAATAAATTATTTTAAGCTTTACGTTTTATCCCGTACATACAGTCACCATGGTAGGCAGAGGAGATCTAGGAACATAGTGTTAACACACTTCCATCCCATTAAGACACGTTCACATCCCACTTTACGCCGGAACGAAAATAGATTAGAAAACGAAAATAATAAATATTTCATTCCCTCGAGTGCTTCACGCTTCTGCCCCTGTCCCACTACTGGGCCTCTTAAGTCATACATAAAATAAAAATATCACAAAAAAAAATTAAACTTTTACTATTAAAAAATATGTAAAAATAAAAAAAAACTGCAACATCTCCCTATCGATCTTAAGACGCCTATCAGCTAGCAATAAGCTGACTTTTAATTGGAACCAATATATATAACGAGGAGCTGATGAACTTTTATTAAAGGAATCAGCTTAAACAATAATTCCGAATGCACAGACAGACAGAAATAAAATAAATTTTGATGGCAGCCATTTATTTATAAACATCCGTCACGGAACGTTTCAATCAAGATCTAAGTAACTTTGTTAGACAAATCGCACTTTTTTTTTTATTATTTAAAAGTTTTTTAGCTGTGGAATTTATTCAATTCAATTCAATTTATTCAATAAAAATGCTTTTTTTTCAGGTTTACGTTGTATCTTCTCTAATCTCCAAATAGCAGGGTACGTTGAGGGAACCTATTGTTACACACTCTGCTCCCTACTTTCTAGCAAATTTGGGAGGCATTGGGAGACAGTGGCGGACCTCAACGCTGCGCTTTTGCCTCGATACCAGACAAAATTTTAATTAGAAAGTTGAAATCTAGCATAGAGATAGGTTTAGCATGTTAGGTAACCCAGGAGAGTATATTTCAAAATTTTTACGGCAACGGAACACAACGGAATTTCCCATTTTACGTCTTGAAGTCCACATTCACAAGGTTCCAGCATCCTTCATTTTTTTCTTTTCGATTCGCGCTTTATTCTGAATATCGCAGAGTAAGCAGAGAGAACTCAAGTGTTAAGTCACTCCACTCTTTTAGTCCTAATTTAAGACACTGCATTATCAAGTTATAAATTAACTTTCATATCAAATATGAAGAATTTGAGACTTAATTTAACAAAAAAATAAACAAATTATAAATGACTTAGTTATTACTTGCTCGTGTATGTTGATATTTCCAGTGAATTAACTTTCATTTAGCATTATCTTTTCATACTTTTTATATACAGAATTATCTTTTAATTTTACTTGAAGCTAATATTTATATAAATTTTATTCTTGTATACCTTTTGCTCTTGTACAGATACTATGTCTCTTATAGGCAGAGAAAACCAAAAAAAAAAACGTGTTGTAGTTCGATTCCTGCTCGAGGAAATAAAAATTTATTAATAATTTCATTTCTTCGCTTTGGTACCAAGGAAAAACGCGGCGTTAAAAACCGCCATTCAACACGCAATGTCTCAAAAGTGTTTTACTATTAGGTTCCCTCTGTTTACCCAGCAATATGTGGGGTACAACATAAAGCTGAAGAAGACCCTACATTCCTCATGAATAAAACAAAAAATAGGTTTTCCTTTCTTATACATACATACATGCATAAAAGAATTACTTCCACAAATAACTCCACCCAGAATCGAACGCACGACTACCTCAGTAGCTTAGTAGTCGCAAAAATTAATTACTAAACTAATTCTAGCCACTAAAACTTTATTACTTAGAGTGTAAACTTAATTATATATTTTTTCATATAAAAATTTTTCAATGTCAGTATGACGCGGACGATCGTAAAGTAATCTCGGTGTTTATGGGACAAGCGAATAAAACAAGTTTCGCTTTTATAAAGTTGAATGAATCATTTTACTTTTTTTCTGGTATTTTTACTTTAAAATTGTATATTTTAAAGAAATTTAGTGTTTTTGCTTATATGTATTAAATCTATATGAGGTCAGTCGTGGCGCAAAGGACGCGACTACGTGTGGGTTCGATTTCCGCTCGATCAAATGAAATATTCAATATTTTCATTCGCCTCCAGATTTCGGCAGGAAATGGGGAACTGAGGTATTTTAATGGGAACGGAATGCCTTTATACTTGGTTTCCAGGTTCTCTTTGCCTACCCTGCTATGTGTAGAATACAGAAATTCTAGATCACAAAGGCTTTAGAAGTTTATTTATTTAGATTTTAATTTATTTGTTTAATTAGTATTGGAATAAAATTATTATAAAAAATGTAATTGTGATATATTTTAAGAAGCACTGCAAAAATAAGGATTTTAAACAAAAACTATTAATTGGGGGAAAATTTACAATTTTTAAGCTAATTTTACAAATAATTACCACATATTTTACCACTTTCCTTCACTACATGAGCAGAGAGAAAGTGACATATCACTAAATCCAACATAACACTATGGTCATGTTAACCGTTTATAGTTCTACAACCATTTTACATCCTATTGTGAATCATAGTAGAAGACTTTCGATTTAACAAGAAATTTAAATTTCTCGTAAACATATATTATTAGTTATTAGTAAATAAATTACAGGCGACGTGATTCTTGCTTGTTTGCTATACCTTTCTAAACTTCTATATGCAAATTGCTTTTAGGCATATAACAGTTAATGCTGAATCATGATTATTTGCTATAATCTGAAAAGAATATTATAGGTAAACTAGCGGTCCTCATACAAACTTTCGACCCCAAAAACAACCCCTTACAAATCGAATATTGCAAATTCCCGTCTTAACGAGCACCTACGTCCTATAAATAACTCCTATGCAAAATTTGAGATTCCTAGCACATGTAGTTTCTGAGATTTCGTGATGAGTGAGTGACCTTTCGATTTTATATATATATAGATAGATAAGTATTATTATATATTTTGAGGCCAGTCTGATATGTTGTGGGTTTGATTTCCACTAGAGGAAATGTTTTTTTTTGTATTTTTAAGGCAAAGCGAGGTGTTGAATTCCGATTCTCAACATGCAATGCCTCCAGAATTTAGTGAAAAGTGAGCAACGGAGTGTCTTAACACTATGTTCCCTCTGCCGACCCAGCTGTGTGCGGGATACAGCGTGAAGGTGATTTATTATTTTTATTTTATCTCCAATTCTGGCAAAATCATTAATATTTTTCTTTGCCTGGACACCAGAGCGAAGAAAATTGAATAATTTAAGTAAATATTTAATTTCCACGAGGATATCGAACCTACAATCACTCGCGTTAACAGTCACACTTTGTGCACTTGCACCACGACTGGCCTCGTCATAATATTAATACTAGAAATATCCGCAAATATTTCAAATACAAATATCAAAAGCACAAGAAAGCTTTGACATGAACTCCTTCGAAGACCAAAGCTCATGTAGAGACAAAAGTTTATCGAAAACACATAAAATACGAACGAGATACGCCGTACGGAAGTTGTGGATACATTTCTCAGTTTAATAATATAGTAGAATCTTGTGAAATAGGAAGATATGACGTTAGGTGGTAATACTAGCAGTGCTAGTGACACCGATACCCGTGAGTCACTGTTAGTGACTCGATGGTAATTAGCTTTGGATATTATTAGTATAATAAAGATTGGAAAAAGGTTATTGATATTATAATAACTAACTGGTTAACTAAAAGGTTATTGATGTTGAATAACTGTAATTTTTTTTTTATACAATTATAGTAAAAATGAAACTGTTAATAATATGTGTTAAATTATATTAATTTTCACAATTAAACTATTAAACTTGATACAAAAAATTAATTTCTATATACCTACGACACTTATCGACGTATAAGCTTTAAGGCCGGTCGTGACATAGGGGTACAAGCGTGTGACTGTGATCGCTAGAGGTTGTGGATTCGATTCCCAGTCGAGAAAAAGAACGAATATGACCATTTTCTCGCTCTGGTGTCGAAATAATTTCCTTTTCCATCCCTCTGTCTACCCTACTACATGCGGGATACAGCGTGAAGCTGATAAAAAAAAACTTATTTCATTGTATCAAGATGCCAGTGAAAAAGCCATAACACCAAACACACTATCACAGCCCCATTTATACGTTTGCCCGCACAATGGCGATTCACAATAGAAATTCTATCTATTCTATATAATTCGATATATTTTTCAATGTCACAACTAGCTTTGTTTGTTAGATGATAGCTTTTAAAGTTATGCAATTCTATAAATTTCAAAATGGTTATCTTTTATGAAAAATATTAAAAGATTCAGATAGAGTTGTTGAATTAACAGATAGTGGGTATAAACGTTATATTAGGTACTAGCGGACGCGCGCAGCTTCGCCCGCTTATTTCCACCCTAAGGGGTGAATCCTAATAAACCATGAAACACGTGTTCAATGAGATATTTTTAAGAGTCAAAATTTCAAATCTTATAAAAATCGGTGGCGATTTAATTTTTTTTCCATACAAACTTTCAACCCCTATTTCATCCCCTTAGGAGTCGAATATTGCAAATTCCCGTCTTAGCGAGCACCTACGTCCTATAAGTAACTCCTATGCAAAATTTGAGATTCCAAGCACTTGTAGTTTCTAAGATTTCGTGATGAGTGAGTGACCTTTCGATTTTATATATATAGATAAGACTTTACAGTTTTACGTCTTATTTAGATGAGGCCTTCGTCGACGGTTGCGAGTTCGATTCCCAATCGAATTATTATTTAATTAATTTGAAAATATTTCTAGTTTATTTAGCTTCACGCTGTATCTCGCATATGGGTAGGCAGAGAGATTTTAGTGTTACGACACTTCGTTACTCATAATCCGACGAATTCTCAAAACATTACTTGTTGAGTAGAGCGCATTCAATATTTTCATTTCCCCAGTTGCTGCCACAGCAAGGAAATAATTATTTAAATAATATTTTATTTCCTCGAGTGGGAATCGAATCTACAACCTGTCGTGTTTACATAAAAACAAACTAAACGAAAGCAATCAAAAAAAAAAATCTTTAATCGATATCGTAATACCGACTGTCATTGTCCGTTTATCGTCGATCGGTTTTGACGTGAAAATGATTTTGTAATACGAATTGTTGTTATATATTGTTGTTTTTGTGTGTAAGTTCAAGGGTATTGTGTCAGGGTTTTAAAGTTATTTTATTATGTATTTGTTTGTTTATAAGAGGAGATATTCTAGTTAAAATTAGTATAAAAGCTTAGCAAGCTTAGGAAAGTGGTGGTTAGGAAATTAGGTTCCCGAGCTCCCTCTACTTAATAAAAATAATTGAAAAATTTATTATATTTTTCATTATCGAAATCTCTGATTTATAAGTAACAATAGAACGGTAGAATTTTATAGTGAGAGAAGAAGCTAGTGATGCAACACTTAATTTTTCATCTTACACAATATACGTAAAAACATATCTAAAAATAACATTTTATATAAATAAAAAATAAATATCACACCCACAAATTATATCGACGCTATTATAATAATTTGAATTTAAATCTCATATTATTTAAAAACATATACACACATATATATCTATACTAAACTATACAATACAATAAAATCATTCGAAATAAAATCGAACGGTAATAAAATTTGAATAAATGGTAAAAAAAATCGATTATTAATAATCGAAATCATGTTTGGCATAAATTAGACGTTATAATCGATTATCTGTTCTGATATGCAAATTTCTAGTCGTTTATTTTTATTATAAGGTAATATGGCTTTTGTTTTGGCTTAGAGTTCTCTAGCAGTATTGGTTTTATAGGATAGAATTAGTATTTCATTATAAATATAAAATATGTATTTTTAGTTACGTTGGAGGCCGTTATGGCGCAGCGGCCCAAGGGTGTGTTTGTAACGCGACGGTTATGGGTTCGATCCCCACTCGAGCAAGTGAAATATTTATTTAAGTTTATATTTCCATTTTTTCGCTCTGGTGTCGGGGTGAAACGCGGCGTTGAGTTCTGCCACTCAATACGCAATGCCTCCAGAATTCGGCGGAAAGTAGAGAATGGAGTGTCTTGACACTAGGTTCCCTCTGCCTACCCTGCTGTGTGCGGGATACAGCGTGAAGCTGATGATTTTTTTTTAGATACGTATAAAATTGACTTTTTTGGCATTTATTCCCCAACAACAAGACATAGATTTGTTGAGGCCAGTCGTGGCGCTGGTCGTTCGGGTTCGACTCCCACTCAAGGGTATGAAATATATAATATTTTCCCCGCTCTGGTAAGGTAAAATAAAAGAACACACCCAATAGGACAATACATTTCGCAAAATCTAACATTTAAACAGTTTTGTTCTTATAAGACTTTTTTGTTTATTTTTAGTTTCACATAGTATTCGGCATATAGCACGAAAAGAAAATATTTTTTCCCGAAAATCGAATTCACAACCGTCACGCATACAGCCAGATGCCGTACCACTGCAACACCAACGCCTTATCTTTCATTTAAAACCATTGTGGAAACTTATTTATTTGTCCTTTGAAATATTTTAAATTCAATGCAATTTCATACAATTTGTTATTTCTTGACTGTTGCTTCTTTATATTCATTGATAGACAGAGAGATAGGTGCATCTCAGTATTGTTGTGTCAGCCGAGGTTGTCTTCCCTTTGGGAGGATTTGTATATCTAGGAGTACTTTAAAATGGATTGGAAAAGCAGATGAGAATAGGACTGACTAAGCTTACGTATAAAAAAAAATATTTATCTATAAGTATATTAGGACATTGTTTTGTACTAAACCTATAAATAATCACTTTACTTATAAATATACAAGATATTATATTTTAAAATGTTTTCTTAAATATTTTAAGTAAAAATTCAAAGCAAATATTTGTTTAACCACAAAAATACCAAATTTATATAATAACTAGTGGACCGGAACGCGGCTACGCCCGCTTGAACTATACGAATATTTATTAAATATATTTATGAAATTATTTTCAGTTTTCAATAGAGAGATGCGTTAAGCAAGCTCATTTTGGGTTACGTTTTCTAACAACAAATTTTGCAAATCGTTGCTTAGCAACGGTCGGCATAGCGACGGTTGTTATATACATGGCGGAATAAATTGCATGTCAAATTAATAAGTATTTTAATATATTGGTATATATCGAAAACATTACAAATATGAGAAAAAAAAGTATCCTATGTTCATCCCGAGACCCTCAAGTATCTCTATATGAGTATTTTATCACAATTAAATTAGCGGTTTGGCCCTGATTGCGTAAAAGACAGACAGACAGACAGAGTTACTTACAAATTTATAATATAGGTATGGATAAATAACACTATAACACTAAAATTTTATTCCACTCGCAAAAATAACTCATCCATACAAAAAATAACGTCCATACAAAATACATAACATAAATAAAACATATGAAATAAATGCAAATCGAATATAAAAATTGAAGTCCGATATTGATGGATTGTGAAATATCATACAAATTACAAACGCAATATATTTCTTCAATAATAATTTATAACAACAGTAACCAGTATGGGCGATTGTTTTTGCAATTTATACTTTATTTTCAGTGAAATAGAGTTCAAATAAGTTAAATTGCTTTAAAAGCTTGATTTAATTGTCGAAATGTATATAGTAAGGGTTGTCAAGCATCTGGATTAAGGGAAATTCAATAATATTAATAATATACTGTCTATGGTAACAAGACAAAGAGCGGAGCTTAATTACGCCATTAAACACGAAATGTCTCGAAAGTTGTTTACTGTGTGGAATACGGAGTATTTTTTGAACCCTCGTTTCCCTCTGCCTGCCTATATGAGGGATACAGTGTAAAGAAATTAATTTATTGGTATAATTTTTATTTATATTCACGTCTATCTTGTCTTATGCAAAATAACCATTTAAAAGATTCTTGTTTCTTGATCTATATTTATAGAAACTGATAACATAATAAAAATCTAGAAAATATAATTTAAAAAAAAAACAAAATTTCACGAACTGACAACCCTACTAGTACTTAAGTTACCATATCACCTTCATTTGCATTGGTTAATAACTTAATTTTGCATTTTTACATTCAAAAAGCCCCCACACGACGTAAGATACGGTCTCTTCACATAAAATGGAGATAGTGAACTAATTGGTTGTTTTGCAAATGAATACTGATTATATCAGTTGTTCTGATAGCGTCCAGTTTATGTGTATCGACGACGGCAAGTAAGGAGCTAAGAGTTAATATTTAAAGAATGTCTTTAAAATAATATAAGAAAAAAAAATAGGGGAAATCGGAAAAAGTGGGGAACGGAGTGTTTTAATACTATTTTTTAAGTATAGAAATATTTAAGTATTTTTTTTTATGGTAAAAGGACAAGGCAAACGAGCGTTAGGGTCACCTGATGGTGATCACCGCCGCCCACGACCCCGTGCAGCACCAGAGGAGCTACAGGTGCGTTGCCGGCCTTTGAGGTGGAGATAGACGCGCTTTTTAAAGGTACCCATATCGTACCAACCTGGAAACACTGCCGCGGGTAGACCGTTCCACAGTTCGGTGGTGCGTGGAAGGAAATTTCTACGAAACCGCACAGTAGTGGAGTGCCACGTATCCAGATGGTGTGGATGATATTATAGCTTCACAATAAGAAACTCTGCTTCCCACTTTCTACCGATTCTGAAGGTATCGTGTGTTGCGTGGAACTTAACGCCGCCCTTTGCCTCGATACTAGAGCGAAGATATAAAAAAAATATTTTTTCTTGTAAAGTTGAATATTATTAAGCATTTAATAAATATATTTAGGCCATCGTAGCTCAGCCATACAAGATTGCGACTGTAAGCGTGGCGGCTATAGAGTCAATTCTAACTTTGAGAACTGAAATCCATATTTAATACTTTTATTTTCTCACTCTAGTAACCAGGGAAAACGCGGCGTTGAGTACCGAAACCCAACATTCAATACCTAAAGGATTCAGCGAAAAGTGTCACTAGGCCGTATCACCGAGTTATCTATAGATTATCTAAAAAAAAATGAAAGCCATAAAAAAAACACCTTATTTGATAATTTTTAATACAATACATATTTAAATCTCTCCTCCTTTTGTTTTCAATTTTATGGACACGGATGCGCGTGTACAATTATTTAAAAGAGAAAGTCGTATGAAGGATTTATCATCGTATAGGCTATCATTTGCCGGTAGGTGGTGCCTTATCAAAAACAAAATTATAGTACGCTCGTAGAATTGTGGCCGCTTATAATTTAAGCTGTACATGTCTGCAGATTTGGCTTTCAGATTTTTTCGTACTTTTTATAGCATTTTTCGTGTAAAACAGTAACAAATCTAACTTCTAACCACAACTCGCTGGTTGTACTGTATTTAGAGATTTTTGGTAGCGGTCATATTAATGTTTCATATGGACTTTTCGGGTTTTTTTATTCAAGAATTGTGTTAATTTTTATGTGTCTGTTAAGTACTTTTGAAATTGCTTTTATTTTCTTTTCGTGGTCGGCGTTTTTGCTAATTTTTTTTTAAATATTTAATTAATATTTTTATTGTGTAATGTTAATAATGAGAATAAAAAAAAATATTATGTAACATTCGCGTATTGTTAATATAAATGACAATTTCAAATTAAGTAAAAAGGATTTTTTTTTTTAATAAGAAGTCTATGAACGAAAAGCGAATCAATATTTGATGTAGATAATATTATAATTATCTATATATCTATTAAAATAGACATAGGTAGGTAACTTGGAAAACTAGTGTTAAAACACTTCGTTCTCCATTCCCCACTTTCCGCCAAATTCTTGAGGCATTGCATGCTGAGTCGCGATACTAAACGTCACGCTTAGCCTCATTGCCAAAACAAGAAATTGAAAATATTAAATATTTCACTACCTCAGGTGGGAATCGAACCAACGACCGTCGCGTTTACAGCCACAGTCGATTAAACACTTACGTTATAATTTGATATCATCAGTTTTATAGCAAATCGATCGATAAGATTGAGACAGATTACTTAATTATGAAGGTACTGCACATTTATGGTGAATAGTCAGCAATATAAGAAACTAGCGGCCCGACTGCGGCTTTGCCTGCGTGAACTTATTAATTTCGTTATTATTAATTTCTGTCTCCATGAGTACCTACGTCCTGCAGTGACGTCCATGCAAAATTTGAGACTCCTAGCATTTGTAGTAACGAAGTTTCATACAAACTTTCAACCCCCAAAAACAACCCCTTAGAAGTCGAATATTGCAAATTCCCGTCTTAGCGAGCACCTACGTCCTATAAATAACTCCTATGCAAAATTTCAAATTCCTAGCACATGTAGTTTCTGAGATTTCGTGATGAGTGAGTGACCTTTCGATTTTATATATATGTAGAAGCATCAGAAAGGGCCTCAAAGCGGTCTTGGCTGTTACTATTCATTTGTGGGCGTTGTAGCAACAGAGATGTTTAAATAAAAGTCACACTTATATTCTGCAGTATCTTATTACTCGTTTACATAACAGTTTTACAATAAATCTCATAAGATTAACAAAATTACGATAGATTAGGAGCCAATAGGTTAATTGGTGAACATCTCACGCCATAGCTGTCAACCAATGACGTCTGCTATTATTCGTGGCTACACCTGCTACCCTATTCGGGGTTACCCGCTCCATTTTAAATATTCTTCTTATATAATCCATTACATAAATCAATTAAAATCGAAATGTAATAATTGCGAAATTATAATTAAAACTAATACATAGCAGCGCGCCGTCATATATATAATAGATAATAGATAGATAGATATCACTCGAGTGAATGAACTATTATTTATTAATATTTCATTCCTTTGCTCTGGCATCAAAGTAAAAGCAGGGCGTAGAGTTCCGCCATTCAACACGCAATGCCTTCATAATTCGGGCGAAAAAAAAAATCTTATTACTTAACTGTACGGTGTTAAATTACGGTCGCAACGTCCAAACTATCCAAAACATTACTTATTAGGGCCCTACAGACCCCGCTGAGATCAAAAACGTCGAATTAACATACTAATTCCTTTGTAATGTACCCTAAAAACCTACACCGTTATCGAATAGCATACCTTATTAAAAACATTAAAAAATTCCACAGAGCGTCGGTGACTTCAAAAAAAAACACTATAAAATACATTTACGAGACATTCAGAATTCCTTGAATGAAATTTGGTGAAAGTAATTTTTTAGTAAGTCTATTTTGAACCTTAGTCCGTTGTGATAGGGACTAGCTGAAATATTTAAGATTCATTCATAAAGACTGGTAGATTAAGTAAATTTAAACTTTATTTGAACGCAATAAGATTGAAAATTAGATAATATATATAAAATCAGCTGTTCACTCTCTCAAAGCTACCTTAATTAGTTTCGTGGTTAATCGAAGGAAATTGTTACTTTGATATCCGAATCTTTATAAGTACCGCCGAAATTCGAGACATTGCGTCTTAAGTGGCGGAACTTAACGCCGCGTTCTGTATTGCTAGAGGAGAGGACTGGGAGATGAAAGTAAATGAACTCTTTTCCCCTATAAGAAATCAAACTCACTCACTTTTTATAGACCCACTGATCCACGATAACCTTGAATTAGTTTAACAAGATCAAGTAATTTACATACTTATATTTAGTGTTATAATACTTGCGGTGTTAAGTCCCGCCACTCAAAATGCAATGCCTCCGGAATTAGGCGAAAAGTGGCGAACGGAGTTTATTAACACTTATATTCCTTAACCTACCCTGCTGTATGCGGGATACAGCGTGAAGCTGATTTACTTGATTTAAATCCAACATATTAATTTATATCCTATATCTTATAAAACAAAGTCGCTTTTCGTGTCTGTCTGTTGTTTCTAACTCTTCTTCTTCTAAACCACCCAACGGATTTGGATGCGGTTTTCACCATTAGGTCGAGTATTTCTCAGGGAAGGTTTATATATAGTTTATTATTTGTACATTCTTATGTAAATTAACATAAATACGATAAATGTGTATAAAGTCCTACCCGCTGAGACACTTTGGCGCATGCGCTGCTTTAATGGTAAATACTACATGAAAAAAATGTACTGGAGTATTGTTCCTCTTAATAAGATCTACAAAAAAGTCCGCGAGAGCATATTCGTATCTTTTAAGAATAACGTATAGTGATCATTTTTCTGTCTGAAAATAATAATTTCAATATATTTTTTATTGTGAGGGATATTTTTCCATAATGGTATTAATCCTTATCCTTTAAAATACTTTATTAATTTTCTACGTTAAACGAAGATAAAATTTGCTTTTTACGCTATTTCGAAATTGCGAATAGTTTTAGAGAAAAACGCATTTAATTGTTAACACATCACGCCGTTCACACATCAGCTATATCGAGTCAAGTTTCACTTATGCCTTACTCTCAGCATATAAATAAGTATATTAGTTACGCTGGCCATTTAATGTAGATCAAAACTGTCTTTTACGTTTTTTCATTTTAATAAGTACTTTAGCAGTTTTTACAATATCAAAAAATCCTTGCTGCGAAACGGCTCGCCACTCGCCATGCGTCCCGCGACGTTTTGCTTATACAAGCGAGTCCGCCGCGCCCGCCAGCCGTACACGCATCGGTGGTTCAGCGGTAGAATGCTCGCATGCCACGCGGGCGGCCCGGGTTCGGCCGATGCATTCTATTTAATTTTCCTCACAGGCAGCCACGTGCTGCTTGCTTTTCATCAGGGACAGAGTACCCTCTTCCCTACCCAACCGATGTCGCTGTAAAAGCCAATAGGGCTAACAGCATTAACCACTAGCTCGGAAAAAAACCGACCTCGCCTCTATAGCAACGAA
>HE671386.1:111052-155797 GCA_000313835.2 Heliconius melpomene melpomene
CTTATCACTAAAAGTGATCTCTTCCAGGCAACCTAATCTTAGAGGAATCAATTTAAAAGACAGGGCATGGCGCGATCAAACATATATATATTTATACACCTGCATAAATACTATCTATAGAGATTTAAATATATTAAATATATTATAAAGATTGGTAGCACAGATTTAAAATTAAAGTACTAAAAAATCCTTGCTGATTAACGGTTCGTCGCCCACCACGCGTCCCCCCGTGCCCCGCAACATTTTTGCTTATAATAGTGGATTCGCCGCACCCGCCTGCTTCTTTCCCCCGGACATGGAACGAGGGCCTGCTCATTATACTGCTGAGGGATACCGATCTATAATCCTCCTCAGCATGGTCGCCAAGCTGTTCGAGAAGTTATTTCTCTCACTTCACCAGTCGCACATCCACCCAAGAAGCGAGCAGTTTGGCGAGCGGGTATACCACTCTGGGTAAACCATGCAACAGTGATCAACCGAGAGAGAGTGTGAGTGTGCAATAGCAGTCTTCCTTGACGTACCACGCGTATTCGACCGCGTCTGGCACTCGGGCTTACTTCATAAAGTGCTCAGAGCGGGCACCCCCCAGCACGTCGCGCATGTCTTTGCCGCTCTGCTTTGTAAGTGACAGGACATTTTGCGTGAGAGTTGAGAGTGCGGGGTCTAGCAGCGACCCGATCGCTGCCGTTGTCCCAGTCAGAATTTTGTCACCTGCTCTCTACGCACCATACAATGATGACATCACAATGCCCTAGCGAGTATTACTCAACGAGGAATCCTGCAGGTAGTACAGAATCTCACCCTCCGGCGAGTGACGCAGGCACCATACTACGTGAACACCACGCGCCACTCACCGTAACCCACCCTAGGTAGAAACCCTAGAGGTCCACATTAGTCGTCTCGCGTCCAACGTATTCCATTGCGCTGATGTATCGGCTGATCTGCACCTAAGGAGCAGCCCTCCGCATAGCCGGCCGCCCGAGGTCAGACGTCTTGACTTTGGTCGTTTAATCTAGGCCTCCCTCAGGAAACCGAGGGTCCCAATTCCAATCCCCCCCCCCCCCCGCATCCCCTTCCATGTGTCTGCTCTAAAGCAGGTTTTCGTCTGAGACCGCGGTCAGAAAACCAAGACCCTGATAGTTGATTAAGTTTTCTGTTGTTTGTGTTATTATTTGTGTTTATTTTAAGAAATTGGAAAATCCTTATTGGAACTAACAAAATGCGGGTTGCAGTAGGGTTTCAGTAATTTTCACATTATCTTAAGTGCTTTGCAAACACATACATTATATGAGTAATTCAATAGTTAAAGCGGGCGAAGCCGCGAGTGGGTCGCTAGTTAGATTATAAATCAAGAAACATCTATATATATTAAATTACGTAACTTAACCCCTACTGTGCGACGCCAATTTTAATTACAAATTAATTACTTCTGTTCAGTATATATGAATTGAAAGCTAAATATTAAATTTACTATCGTATATTGCAATATATCAATCAAAGCTTCTATGATCGTAAATATAAATGAAATAATGAAGTTTGGATTTAAATTACGCAAAAGTAAATTTTAGTATTTGTGGGTTTGATTCCCAGTCGGTATAATGATTTTTTGGTGGCGTTAAATTGCGCCACTCCCCAATATCTAGAAGTGTTATGGAAAATGGAAATTAGTGTATTACCTCTAGGATATCTGTGACACCTTAAAAAAACAATTAGGCAAGCAAATTAGATTTTCGAGCTAAATTTTATAATTCTACTCGTTATTAGATGGAAAATGCTAGTATTGTATAAGTAATATAATTTCTTTTAGCTTCCGTTTTATTCCTTGCAATGGAGCCAGAAAGAAAGACAAGGTAAACGCTACGGTCTTTGCTTAGTGAATACTTCTTTGCCCTGGTCCAATTCCATCGACCTCTTCACTCTCTTTTTTATATATCTCTCCGAGGTATTTTTAAGTATTTTACGTGACCTTCCTCCAATATCACCGGTACTATATCTCGAAGGTCTAACGAGGTCTCCCTCTGCTTCTTCTACCACTCATTCTTATTAAATCTAACTATATATATGAGTATATATCTATATAATTTGTATATACATGTATTCTTTAGTAACTTATTTAACATTTACTTCTATATTAACTTCTATAATAAATTAAGTGGGTACATTGATTTAAGTTTAAGCTTTTTAAACTAGCTGTAAATACTATTAATGTGTTTAAACTAGTTGTATACTGCTTTTTCGTTTGATGAAAACATAATTTTCACTCACGACTCGGCCATACAAACGCCATACAAATGTCGCCATATTAGGTTCAATAGTGTATGTGTTGCGATGACCATGTTTCATCCTGTTATATATTGCGTACAATAACTCTAAACTAGATCAAAGTTACTTTAAATTATGTTTGTAGGTACTGTATGCAAAAAAAATATTATAGAATAATAAAATTATTATTATAAATAAAACCGTTTAAAACTGAGGCTGTCATGGCAAAGCGGCACAGGATATGGTTATAAATGTGATGGCTATGGGTTCGATTTTCATTCTAGGAAAAGACTTTTTTCATATCCGGGTTCTGAGCTCTGCTAACCAGAAAATTATCAATTTTCTAATTGTTATTTCATAATAATGAAGTAAATAACTATTATAATTACCTGTTCTTTCAAGGAATTGAAAGAAGTAAAGAACTACAGAAATTAAGAGAGACCTGTGTCCAGAAGTGGACTCCAAAAGTCTGATGAATAGATTGATGGAAAGAACTAAAGTACACTACTATAAACATGAAGGGTGTTTTCAAATCCACTTGAAAAAAGAATATAAAATAATTTTCCTGCTGATTAGTCCCTCTCCAAAATAGTCCCCATCCCAAAAATTTTACTAACCCTTAAAAATAAAAAAAATTAAACAACATTCAAATTCAAATTAAAAAGTACAGGCTCCCAGAAAATATCTCTAGATACACTCATGTGAATTGGCAAGACTAACCGCGGCGTAGAGCTCCGCCAATCAACACGAAAAATAAAACACAGATACGCTAATAACATTAAACAAATCAATAAGTACTTATTCGGTAACCGTACGACATAGTTTTTATGCCAAGGTGAGATTGCTAATCATGCTTTTTGCCATTGACTGGTGTTGGCTAACAGAAGTCACGATAGTATTTGTATGTATATATAATGTTTATTTTGAGGCCGAATTATACTGACAGACTGACAGAATGCTTAATTGTATTTTTGTTTAGTATTTAAATATAGTATTTCATCGCTATGGGTTCAAATCGCTAGTATGACACCTTTAGGAGTTTGTGAATAAGTGCTGATGAGTGTGAAGTAACACGACTGGTTATGGATTCTTCGCTCTGATATCAAGGCACGTGATACCTCCAGAATTCGGCGGAAAACGGAGAACGGAGCGTCTCAGCACCTACCCTGCTTTATGCGTGAAGCTGCAATTAATAAGGCGCAAAATACCAGCATTAAATCCAAACTATCCTCATTATAGCAATCAATTTGACATATTCCGTACTTACATAACCAAGAACATATTAAGTTACTTCCAAAACAAAATCGAGACATTACACTGTAAATGTCTTTATGTCTTTATCTCGTAATAAGAGACAGTCACATGTCAGTCTCGTTAAGGGCTCGTACTAATAAGGTGACCGCGGGCACAATGTGGCAACCGTTCATATGTACGGTCCAAACGACTGTAAAGCTGTAGGTATAGTGTAATAAGGGGGAGTTTGTATTTGAGGTTTATTTTATAGGAAGAATTTTTTTTTTGTTTTTTTTTTTATTTATCAAAATATGATTTTCGTATAGATTTATTGATAATATAGATTAGATCTAATGTAATGTGTTTAATAAAATCCAGTATATTTTCTTATCTTTTTATCCTTCTATTTTTTAAGTCCCAAGTGGAAATCGAACTCACAATTATTGTACGATGCATGTGTACTACTATTATTTTAAAATAACTTCTAATACCATTTATATACGATTCTATAAATAGTTAACGATAAAGTTAACTTTCTCAGTTTAACGTTTATTTTTAACATTTGCCAATATTGAATTTTAAAAGTAGAGCAAGCTTATTTTAGCACGTCGTCCACTCTCTCACTAATGTAGTATGAGACAGTTATCGTATTTTATTTTAAGCTTTTATACGGAATTCGGCGGAAAGTGAGGAACGGAAATGTCATAATTGTAACGGAGTATCTTGAACCAGGTTCCCTTTGTTGCCCTGCTACGGATATCCATTGGAAAAACATAGAAAATTAACCAATTTTCTAATCACTTCTAAATATGTCTAGTCTAGACTTAGAAATATCTTAAATATCTATATAAAAACCCAATTAAATATATATCTAATTGCATCACTATCTCTTTCTTACTTAATTTCTTAAATATAATGAATATTTAATTTATCATTATTATACACCAGTATGAAAAAGGCATAACGATGCTAATTTATCTCATAATCTAAAATGTAACTCGAGAACCTTAATAGGCACTCCGTGGAACTTTCTAAAGGCATTTATGGATTTTTAGATGCAACATTCATAATTAATATGACGATTCAAAGGAAAATTAATTATAGTTGGCTAAGATTCTAAATTATGGTCACTCTAGAATTGGTAGTGAAAGCGAGCTGATGAAATAAAGGCTTTTTTGGAGACTAGACCTTCAGATGAATAGACATTTTTTGTGTTATATTTTTTGTTATTTACTTGATTACAACAATAACAAGGCAAATCATATTTTTTGGTTTAGATTTTTTGGTGAGATTAGGAATGACCAGAATGTCTATAATTTAAAATTGGGAGGACAGCGGGGAAGGAGTGTCGGAACACTAGGTTCCCTGCCTTCTCTGCTTTTTGAAAAAAAAAAAAACAAAAACATAAAACTGCTCTATTTAGTACCATTAGGCGAAAAATACTTAAACACTATCAAACTAAGTCTAATTTATGTCTAAAACACAATTACTCTATTACGAAATCGGTAAATTATCATTAATCAACGTTAGCTCTATTCAAGTCGTCTCACAGTCCCTCATTATCATTAACAGACCTTAGACAGTTTGTGTGTACGAATGTGATCGAAATAGAACTAACTAAATATAAATATTTATACAAATCTCTTGAGAATGTCAAGTAGATTTCGAATTGTAGAATTGCGTAAAATTTACAAATGTTAATATATTATCGATGTTATCTATTGGTGTAGGGCTGTCTTGGCTCAGTGCATAGTAGGTACGACGGTTGTGGGATCCAATTCCGCTGGAGTGTGGCGTTGAATTACGCTACTTGAAAATTAGGGAGGAAAATTGTAGAAAAACCTTGCTATCGCAAATAACCTATATAAAAGATAATATTATCGTCTTGTTGCTCAGACCTAAATTTGCAAGATGGTCATTAGTTCAAAGTTCACTTTAGGTAATATCTAAAAGTGACTAAAAATAAAATAAAATTTATTTACGTATATCAGAGATTGTCATTAAGTTTTAATTATAATTAGACGTTGGTCTCCACCACGCTAAGTGTTTACGAATGAAGGGTTTGTATAGTTAATTAGTTTCTGTTTGTCTATTCGCAAAATGCGGGTAGCATATTAAGATAAAATGTATTGGTAATTTAACTATCCTTAATTATTGCTATAGAAAAAACATACATTAAGAATATGTATATAATACTTAACTAATAGTTACTTTAATACAGCTAAAGTTATAAGAATTAATTTAATTTACCTTATCAACTTCACGAAAGTAGGAAATAAAAGTGTCTTAATTGAAACAGCGTGCTTTGACACTAGGTTCCAAGGTTCCCTCTGCCTATCCTACTATGTGCGGGATATAACGTGAAGCTAAAAAAATCTTCCCACAAACCAGAAAATTCAGAAGAAATCCTAGTGTTAAGACACTCCATTTCCAACTTTCTCTTTATCTTATAAATAAAAAAGAATAACAATTCAATTAGATACAATTCCCAATATAATATATCTCTTTCAATTCATATATTACGTTGTAAACATAAATTTCATAGCTTAATTTGATTTATATTACTGTCACTGATATTTAAATGTGTTTTTTATACTATACTAGTGGACCCGAACGCGGCTACGCCCGCTTGAACTATACGAATATTTATTAAATATATTAATGAAATTATTTTCAGTTTTCAATAGAGAGATGCGTTAAGCAAGCTCATTTTGGGTGACGTTTTCTAACAACAAACTTTGCAAAACGTTGCTTAGCAACGGCGGTTGTTATTAACATGCAGGCGGAATAAATTGCATGTCAAATTAATAAGTATTTTAATATATTGGTATATATCGAAAATATTACAAATATGAGAAAAAAAAAGTATCCTATGTTCATCCCGAGACGCTCAAGTATCTCTATATGAGTATTTTATCACAATTAAATTAGCGGTTTGGCCCTGATCGCGTAAAAGACAGACAGACAGACAGACAGACAGACAGACAGATTTCCTTTCGAATTTATTATATAGGTATGGATATACAAATGTATTATATTACTTTATTGAATTTGTTAAATTGTGAATGTGTCATCTGAAGTTTTAAGCACAGCGGGATTCGAACTGAAACGTCTTCGGAAATAGGCGTACGTAATTTCGTTTATTATCTTCGAATGTAATATAAAATGCTGTTATAATATAAAAAAAGGTATAAAAAATTATGTTTTACAGATTATTATAAAAGAGAAGAAGGCAAGAAAGAAGTGATATAAAAAATATATATACGAGTATTTAACAGATTGTAGTAAAGAGAGTGACCAAACTCAACTCATTTGCCTCGTTACCAGAGCAAGAAAATAAAAATATTGGCAATCGATGGGGAATGGGGGTTGGCTGACTCATTGGGGGTTCAATTACTGGCTTACGCTTGTGTGCCTGCGCCATGACTGGCCTCAATTCATTTATCAAATATAAATATGTATGTAATTGTCTATACATATATGATGACCGGCACTTCAAAGTAAACGTCTATGGTAAGGTGTTCGTTTCCAATATAAATAGTATATGATGTCCAAATTCAATATATTTCTATGAATCTAAATATTAGAACAATGGATCGTTGGGGGGTTCCGTTTGTGTTCAGTTTGCGGTGCAAAATGTTGAAGAAAATTGTTGTTTAAATAGATTTAATTTAATTTTATGTTTGTTTGTTGTTTTAGTGTCACGCTTTCCCTATATGGGAGTGTAGATATAGTGTAAAGACACTTCGGCCTTCCACATTGAAGAGTAAATTGGTAGTGTCACGATTTTTTTAAATATATTTTTTTTAACTTACTTTGTTTGCCTGAATGAAATGCATAATGAATTTATAGATTTTAGTTTCATTCTGTATCTCGCACCGTGGCAGTATAGGCAGAGGGAATCGCGGAACCTATTTTTAAGACACTCCGTTCCCATTAGAGCACTTCAGTTTCCCACTTTCCCTCAAATTTTCAAGATATTGCGTATTCAGTGGAGCAAAATGAAAAATAAAATTTTCATTCTCCCGAGCCGTAATCGAACTCACAACCACCGCGCTTACTTACTTACTTACAGCCGTGCACCTTTGCGCCATGACACCACGATGACCTATGTATGCTATATGTAATTATAGCATATAGCAAAACTTTTCTTTTAGTAACACTAAAAAAACCACCTATCTCTAATATATTTAAAATGAAATCAAATCAGCTTCACGCTGTATCCCGCACACAGCAGGGTAGGCAGAGGAAATTTAATTTTAAGACACTCCGTTCCCCACTTTCTGCCGAATTCTGGAAGCATTGCGTGTTGAGTGGCAGAACTCAACGCCGCACTTTGCCTCGACACCAGAGCGTTGAAATGGAAATATAAACGTAAATAAATATTTCACTTGCTAGAGTGGGGATCGAACCCACAATCGTCGAGTAGTTTCTCATTTATATTTATTATTTCATTTATATTATTTACATTTATTTTACTTATATTTATTACATTCCGCTATCACTTACAACTTAATAACCCAACTTAACCGATAAACCACAAATTGTGGGCTCCCGCGGCTGTAATAATGGACATCCAATAATTACTTCCCGTATGACGACAGTTTATACAGCCTTGCATGCTAAGGACCTGGTGGTAGTGAATTACATCGTATTTAAGAGAGAGAAAAGGCAAAACTACTAGGTAAGGATTCTGCGTTAAGTTGCACCACTCAGGGTTGAGTTCCTTTAGTACTAGGGTCTCTTCAAAAACGACTAAAATATAGGTAAAATGATAACTTTATTAGCTTTATGCTGTTGGAAGAGCCTGAAGATGTTTTAAGACACTCAGCGAAAGTCAACTCTACTCTGGTCTATGCTTTACCCCGTTACCAGAGCGTGGAAATGAAAATATTAAATATTTAATTTCTTCGAGTGGGAATAGAACTCAAAACCTGTCGCGTGCTTGTACCCCTGCGCTAGAACCTTCACTAAAATTATATGAAAATAATATTTTAAAATATTAGAAAACGCCTACAATGCATTTTGGATGTGCTTAAAGACAATTTTTTTTTAATAAGATATTTCCAATTAAGTAATAGAACGACAGCCACAATCCGTCAACAAAAATAATAGCAAATATACTTATTTTGTTGAATTTCTGAGATATTTCACTGTGAAAAAAAGAGAAATACTATGCAATTGTTTAAAAAACTCAACACAAAAAACTCTTATATGCTTTAGAATAAACTACATTTAAAAAACATTTCTATATAAATATTTCATGAAAAAACACTCTGAATCCTAATAAAATATTAACATAATATTCTAAATTAGTTGAGTAGACACACTACTCTGTGCCGTCTGACTCAATTCTAGAGTATTACGCGAAAGATTGAATTACAGCGGGTCGTCGTGGTCTGAAAACTCGCTGAGATACGCATTTCATAACCCGAGACGACCCTGTATTTATTTAAAAGAAGTAATTTAAATATATCAGCTTCACGCTGTATCACGCACAAAGCGGGTTAAGCAGAGGGAACATAGTGTTAAGATAACTCGCTAAATTAATTAATTTGCTTGAAAAAAAGTAGATTTCGTCAAAACAAATGAACTTTGTTTCGTTAAATTTTAAATTCAGAACACGGTGCTAAGTTCCGCCACTCAATAAATGAAAATAGAGAACGGAGTATAACATATTCTATATCGTACAATTGTTTTTTTCTGCCTACCCTACTATAAGCAAGATACAGGGTGAAGCTAATAAAATCTGAACTCGGCAATAGAAAAAATTTTCTTTTGCCAATTTTTGGTGGTGGTCTGAAATGTAGAAATTAAACTTTCCTATCTTTCCTGCATAACAAGATAGGCTCTACCAGAGCAAAGACATGAAACTAATTCAAATATAACGATTTCCCCGAATTGAACCTAACATTAACAAACTGTAAAATAACCACCAAAGCCTTCCAATTCTAATAAGGCTAGTCAATTATTTAAAGCACAAACCCAAATACCTAACTCAATTATTCGTGTTAGAAAAAAAAACTAACTTTCAAACGTATCGGGGACGTGAGGCAAATATAATTTTGGAACAATACATAAATGAATTTAACACGTTTTGTTTTTAATAGAAAACAAAAGAGTGATTGTCCTCTACAAAAGCGTAATAGATTGTTATAGCAATAAATAAAGTCTAAAACTCTCGTTGTTAATTTTGCAAGAGGAAAGCTAACTGGTAAGCCTAAAATTGGCTATTATATATATTTTTTCAGGTTTTAGTTGTATCAGAGTAGGTGAGGCATAGGGAACCTAGTGTTAAGATACTCCTTTCCCCATTTTCCGCTGAATTCTTTGAGGTTTATTGAGATCTTGGTGCCAGAGCGAAGAAATTTTTTTTTTATAAATTTATTCTTTTTATAAATTTATTTATTTATTCCTCGAGTGGGAATCGAACCCGCAACCGTCGCGTTACATTCACACCCTAGTGCCCCTGCGTACTAAATATCTAATATTTACTTTCTATCTATCTATTTCTATCTATCTATCTACCTACGCGTCCGGATATCGTGTTAGGGCGGTACAAAGGGATCTAACTTAATTCATGATGTACAAACGCCCGCAAGGACACGCCCTTATTAAATTATAATATCGAATTTTATACTTTATGAAAATTATGTATGGATAGAAGTTTAATATTATATAGCAAATTTAATTATGTGAAGTTGAAAATTAAATAAATTTCAGTATCACATTTTGTCAAACCAAATATTTTATATTTATACTTTTAAATAAGATTTAAATAAAACAAGCACTAAATGATAAGGGAAGCTGGCCAAATTACAATAGTGAAAACTGCATTTCATTCGGTTAAGCTGTTTCTGAGAATAGAGTGCACAAACAAACCAACAAACATAAAAAAATCACTAACTTTGATTTTATTAAATTGATACCTGTCTCCAATAATAGATTTTCTCATATAAGTTTTCCACATACAGATAGCATTCACTTACAATTTTATTATATGTATAGATATATCACATTACCGAAGTAAATTACGTTTACAAGGGATGTAATTACAAACATTTATGTTTATTATAATTTTGGTTGATATCGCTTCCGTAATATGAGGGGAAGATGAGTTTATAATTTGGTTATTTTCAAAATAATTATTTTATTGTATATATGTAAATTAAATAATGTAATTGTAAAGTATAAACTTTATGCTATGTTTTTTTAGTTTTTATAAACAAAATAGCTTCACGCCCACAGCAGGGTAGTCAGAGGGAACCCAGTGTTAAGATACTCCGTTCTATACTGCCTGTTGAATTCTGTAGGCATTACGTGTTGAATGGCAGAACTCAACGCCGCGCTTTTTGCCTCAACGACAGAGCGAAGAAATGTAAACATAAATTTAAATAAATAATTCATTTTCTCGAGTAATAATCGAACCCCTAACCAGCGCTGCTATGTGTGGTATACACTGTGAGGTTAAAAAAAAACAAAAAAAAATGTTATACAGCCTATAGATGTAGTATATTTTAATGAAACTGAAAACTGTATATATAAGGAACAAACCTTTAAAATTTCCGGTAACACACCGGTTATTAAAAAGATACCGTCGACCATACCGGTATCTTCAATACCGGTATTATAATAACACTTGGAAAATATCAGTATTACACGCCTATATATGAAAAAAAAAAAAAATAATAGAAAAATATTCTTTATAATGATTGCGCTTTCATCCAAATAAACAGAACACCTTTATAATATTAATATAGAATAAAGTACCGCAATTTACTCTGAAAACGACCTTGACCTGGCACATATGTACGTGATCCTAAAAAGACCCAAAAAACATACAATTTATATATCTAAATACGCGGCACAAACATATTATCAAAGGTAAAAACTCATTTTAGTCAAAGCTTCAAATTAAAATCACCCACGTTTTAAATATAATTCGTATGGAGCATTGAATATGTTTGTTTAGCTTCACGCTCTATCCCGCATATAGCAGGATAGAAAGAGATAACCTAGTGTTCAGAAACGCCACTCTCCAGAATTTCCGTCGAATTCTGGAGGCTTTATCGAGTTGAATGGCGTAACTTAATGCGCATTACCTCAACACCAGAGCGAAGAAATGGAACTATATACGAACCTAAATAAGGGATCAAACCCACAACCTTCGCGTTATAGTCACAGCCTTGCACCTCACAAAGGAGTATATTATACTATATGTGAATATAAATTTTCGACATATTCCTACTATGATTTATCGTAAACAAATTTACTAATAATTTCTAACAATTACATATAACTAGAACCAAAGCTTGCTATATTGCTATATCTTTTGTAAAACCCACGCGTATTTAAATGTGTCCCACTTTAAACTTACAATGATGATCAGTTGTTTTACACGGATATTGGATACGCCTAGAAATTTATTAATGTAAAGCACAATGGACTTTACATTAATAAATTTTTAGACGTATGGACCGTTTATTTTGAGAGTGGTGTAAGTCCATTTTCTTTTGTTTCGAGAAAATTAAAGGTTAGTATATCAATGATTATGCAATTTCATTTACCGACCGATTTTAAGTTGTTCAAAACATAGGATTTTTTTGAGAAATAAACACAGACTAGTTATATATTAAAAAATTACATTAAATTAAGCATGAATTACGTGATAGCTCATTTTTCTCAAAAATGGACTTACACCACTTTCAAAATAAACGGTCCATATATATGTAAATGAGGCCAGTATAAACGCGACAGGTTGTGGGTACGATTCGAGGAAATGAAAAAATTAATATTTTCATATCTCTAGCTCTGGTGTCGAAGCAATGCGCGGGTTTGAATTTTGCCCACTTAACACGCAATGAATCCAGAATTCAGCGAGAAATTGGGAAATGAGTGTCTTAACCCTATCTTCCCTAGAAGAATATAATATTTATTTCAAATATAAATTCAATATTTTTTTCTTCAAATATAATATTTTTCTGTTATTCACTATACTCTTCCAGAAGAAACAGCGGTGTTTCACAGATATCCACTTCCACTGGTAGGCTGGAAGAGATTTCTTTTAGAAATAAGCCCAAGCTTGTCAACAAAATTTTTCTTCTCTTAAATTTCTGTATTTTGTTTTGTGCAATAAAGAATAAAGAAGAATTATGGGACTATTTTATAAAATATTTTTAATCAACTGTGAACACAAAGCGCGTTCAACCTTTTCCTTTTCTTCTATTTGCTCATCTATATATATAAAATCGAAAGGTCACTTACTCATCACAAAATCTCAGAAACTACAAGTGCTAGGAATCTCAAATTTTGCATAGACGTCACTAGGACGTAGTCATGGAGACAGAAATTAATAATAACATACTTCACGCGGGTGAAACCGCGAGCTGGCCGCTAGTTCTTGTAAAAATACAAAGACCGGCGTTGATTTCCGTCACACAACATGAAAATGACAAACAGAGTGTCTTAACACTATACTAAACTTTAGCTAACTTACCTATATAATATATCTATTATATTCGGTATTATCGGTGTTAAGCAATAAGATTATTTCAATAATATACAAAATTTACTCCCACAATAAAATACACGATGACATCAGTGCAACAGGCGATAGCAACATTGTAAGGACATTAAACGTTGAGAGTTGAAATCGATATTGATGAAACTAAGGTTTAAACTACGGTTAAACATGTTTAAGTACTGCAACTTATTATATTACTAAAGAATGTTAATTTGTATTAGGGGAATAATTATATACATATATTTATCATTATTTATCTATATATCTTTAACTATGTGGGACGCAAGTGCCTTGCTGTACCAGTTCCTGGAGCGAGACCTCCCGGACGCCCAAGGAAGCGCTGTTTGGATGTCGTAATGTAGGCCAATGGTCTAACCACCGAGGACGCAAAAGGCCGTGCAAAGTGGAGTAGGTTGAGTAGGAGGGCAGGTCCTGGCAATAGCCGGGATTAATGCCAGGAAGAAGAAGAAGATTTATCTTTATTACATAAGAAATATATGTGTGTGTAATTTTTTTTAAATGTAATATTATGTCAAAAATAGTAAAAAAAACTGACCTGTCATCTTTTAGTCATTTATCTTGCAATTGGTTGCAATGACAATCAATTCGTCATCTACCAATCTCGCGAACTTGGTGGACGCCGGATGACAGACGACGGGAGATGGATGACAAATTACGACTTTTACCCAACTTGAATTTGAACCCACAACCACTTCTTTCACATGTTCATCGCCATACAATAGAGTCAAAACTATAAAATATGAATAAAGTCGTTAGCGAAAGCAGGTGCATCTATTTTTATACGCCTACCCTACTAATTGCAACAAGCAGCTGTTCCTTGCAATTATTTGTTACATTACTATTACTTTTTTATAGCAAAATTGATATAAATGTTACACATTTTGAGGTTATTTACTGAGGGGATAGCAAACTAGGCTTTCATTGTTTTGGTTAAATATTAATTTTTATTTGAGGCTTTCGTTGCTCTTGCGATAGTAGTAGGTTCGACTTCTATTCGGAGGAATTAAATATTTTTATTTTCTCCCCTCTGGTAATAAGGCTAAGGCACTAAGTTCCGTCTGCATATGTGAGATACACAGAATAGAAAAAAGTCATATAACGCAGTGTCTTAACACTCTTTATTCCCTCTATATCAATTGCTAAACGCGAAAGATGCACGAAGAAAAAATACCTTTTAAATTGTTTGCTTAAATTTTTAACAAAGTCCAGCATTTCAACAATATTATCGTATATTTAATTAAAAAGTTTTCCCTTTTGCTAATCTCTAATTAAAAATTTCGGACCCAACTTCACTTAAAAACAAAAACACGGGGTTCTTTTGTTCAAATTAAGAGTTCATGATAGAAAATAACAATACTAAACAAATATATAGTAGTACTAAACAAATATATAGTAGTAATATATATATTTTTAATTATTTTGTACTTTAATAACGAACTAAATTATTTTCGATACGTTGGAAAACTTTATTGTGTTACGCGTAACAGGTTCGGCAGAGAAAACATAAAGACACTCTGTACCCTATTTTATGCCATTTTTTTAAAATTAAGACGAGTGGTGGTACTCAACGCCGCGATGTGTCTTGACTGGAGGAATAAATGAAAATAATTTAAATATAATTATTATTTTATGTATACAGTGAGACTCAGTTCCATTGTAACTACTATTATTGTCATTATATATAAATAAATTATAAGTTTTTTTTTCATCTTCACGTTGAATCCCACATGGAGCAGGATAGGCAGAGGGAACCTTGAGTTACGATATTTCATTCCCTTTCGCTCTCGTTCGAAAATATATATAAATAATAACTCATTTTAAGCGGGAACCTACAACTGGCGCGTTCCAGTCACACTTCGATCCCCACGCCACGACTGGCCTCGCCCTTTACTTCACCAACAAAAAGAAACACCATAAAGATAACCATAAACAATAATTCGATATTAAAACAGCTTGCAAAATTTTGCAGCTGCATTCTTATCAAAATCGGTACAATTTAATCATACTATTTAATCGTATTTCTCAACCGTCACAGCCTATTGGGTCTACATACATTTATAAAGAACATTTTGTCGCCGGGTGTGGGTACATATCAATAGATGTTATCTAAACGAAATTCCCATTCACAATTCCATTCTATCTAATATAAGAAAAAACTGGTCAAGTTCGAGTTGGATTCGTCCACTGAGGGTTCCGTATCACTTTCAGGATTACAGTACAACTTATGAGAGTTGAAAAACTTAAGTTTTCGGGTATATGCACTTATTTTTGTATTTGTATTAATAGAACTGCAAATATAAGTTAATTAGAAATAAGTAAAATTTTTCACTTTTCATACTTTTTCTTCAATTTGTACTCTAAATTTTCACTAGGTACATACCAAATTTCATAATTATAGGTCCATAGAGATGAATGGCCTTGACAGACGAACAGACAGACAATGAAGTGATGCTATAAGGTTTTCGTTATTACCTCTTAAAGAACGGAACCCTAATATAAGAAAAACAAACGAAAAAGTCGAATCAGAAAGGTCCTAATTGAAGAGCAGATGGTTTCTTTTAGCCACGTGCCGCTAGCGCCTGTTTTTTCGAGTAACTATAAAAATATATTGATGATACATTTTCACTCTTATTGTAATATAAATAAGGTTTAAAATGATATAATAATTATTATCATACTTATATTTTTTTGTAAATGGTGGATGCGACCATATAAATAGCGTAATGGCGATTTTTTTATATAGCCCGGATGTTTATTCGGTTGGTCCTTGATGGGTCCAAGAGTCCTTTCTTACCTGAGGATTTTGACACTCACCTGGAACAAATAATAGTTTTTTTAATTTTATGGTTCTATGTAACAGTTATGAGGCAAATAGTGGCGCAGGGGCACAACAGTGTGAAAACGAGGTTGTGGGTTCGATTCCAACTAGAGGAAAAGAAATATTTAATTACTTATTAATATTTTCATTTCATCACACGGGAAACTAGGCAAAGGCCGTCGATGAATTCCACTATAACACGCAATGCCTAGAAATCAGCGGAACTTGGGGAACGGCAGTGTTTTAACGCGAACAGTGTCTTTAGACTAGGTTCCCAGGTTCCCTTTGCGTACCAAGCAAAAAAAAACTAAAGTAACATGATATATTGATTTACTTAACTAAATCTATCCATTTGTGTCAGTTAACACGTTCCCTCACACGTCTAATAGCGTTGAAAGTTTAAAATTCCATAACGTTAACTAACTCTTGTATCGCCATATAAAGCGGTTACGGTAATTATTAAGTTTCAAACGAAAGTAATACTTTCAAACGACTTCAGTATTTGTTATATTTCCTGCATGTCTAAACATGTTGCCTTATATTGACTTCATTTACTAACTACTTTATTAATTAAGTACTCGTATAGATATCGTTACGTTTAAACGCAATGGTTATGAGTTCAATTCCCATTTGGAGAAATTAAATATTTATTACTTGTTCTCGTTCTCGCAAACGCGGCGTTGAATTCCGCCACTCAACAGGCAATGGGCCCTAACCAAGGGCCACATCGGTCTCATTAAATCAAATTTTAGTAATAATATTTCTTAATCTATACTAATAGGCAAAGACGAAATTACTGAACCCAGAAATTAAAAATTTGTCATATGAGGAATTTAGGGGAGATTAAGAGAGCATTTTTTGGAGTAAAACCTACTAGAAGGAGAAAAACCACGAGGTGTTAGGGCAACCACTAGTGATATTATAAAACCTATAATAAGTTAAATTTAAATTGACAATATGAAAATTGACGATCACAAGCGACTGACATTTTAACGCATTAAATCTGTTAATTTAATTATGAGATCAAAGAATTTACAGATGTCACATCTCGTAAACGTTATTTATTTATTTCAGTTATTTTTTAACGAAAATAGCTTTATAATATTAGAGATTAAATATAGGAATTAAAAAAACCTATGGAAATTCCTTTTTTCTCATTACGTTAGTTTTGTACTTTTTCCATGTTTTTATATATATATTCTCTTTATTGCATAAAAAAACACACATACAGTAATATAAAATGAAAAAATAGTTGACAAGGGTGGACTTATTTGGGATAAATAAAATATTTTCAAACTCGGGTAGCAGGACTGATCCTGCTACCTGAGCGTAACAAACGAATATGCGGCAGAGTGAGGAACGGAGTGTCTCAACACTAGGGTAAATATGCCTACTTTCGTGTTTACGGGGACAGCGTTAAGTTACAAATAAGACTTTTCCATATAAATAGATTTATTAAGAAATACAAATACAATAATAAAATCATAAATTAAATATCGATTCAAACATTGATTTATTTCTATCATTGATACTGTATGAAATGCAATAATTTATAATGTAAGCCAACTGTCAACTTGTAAAGGTAATAAATTGGTGAAAGCAAGGACGAACGTATATATTTTTTTATTAATTCTATTATAAAACTATTAAAAATATCTGACATTGCCTAGATAATACTTCAATTTAATATGAAAAATATAATTTCGCGAAAAGGTTTTTTTTGTGAAAAAGTTACTGACACTGGATAATAGTTAAATTAAAAAAAAAACAAGAATTTTTAAATTTAAAATCTTTGTTTAAATCAAATAAAACAATTATATCTTTTATCTTATCTTATCTTTCTAAAAATTGCGGGCCACAATAAATATTAAATAAACAAGACGAAGCAAAATCTGTAATTTCTTCATATTTTATCGAAATTATAACCAAATGTTTACACCATTGTCTTAAATATCCAAAAAATAAACAAAAAAAATATATAATTTATCTATTCTGTCAAAAATTCTATACACTCATTACAGTATCTAAAAGAACAGTATAATAATAATTATATATAGTTTTAATATTACTAATTAATCGCTTCTGACTGGGCCGAGACCCCCGCGGTGAGACGAGTGTGTGTATCATCCACCTAATGCACGAAGATACATTCTCATTAGATACTTCTAACATTTCGACATGGATAAATGTAATATTTTAGGGTTTGTTACTACCGACTTATTAATATTTATATTAAAATATGGACGGATTGGTGTGTTCATGGAAGATATATGTGGAAAAATGTTATTTGTTAATGTAATAGAAGTCGAAACAATGATTATTCTAATTTTTGTCTGTGTGACTGTTTGCTTAACCGATTTAAGTGCAGTTTTAGCACTCGTATTCTGACAGGATTTCCCTTATATATTTCTGAAATAGATACGGAAACCTGGATGGGCTGGTCCTAACAAAATATTAAATGATTTCATTATATCAGTTAAATGTTAATCGTTTATCGGTGTTGAGTTATGCCACTTAACACGCATTTCCTCCAGAATTCGGCAGAAAGTGGGGAACGGAGTGTATTAACACTAGGTTATTAACGTTCTAACTATTAATCGTTTATACATGAGCATTAATCGAATGGAGAACCCACAACCATTCTGCGTTAGGAAGCCCTCAAAACTGTTAATATATTTTATTAAAAGAGATTTATAACTCATGCATATACAATTCAAGAGAACAACAGAAACCAATTGTTCCATATTTTCATACAAATCTATCAATAAAAAACATATTGTACTGGCGGGCACATCTCACAGCTTCTATGTAACTCGATATCCAGCAAAAGTTTTACCCCCCACGGACTATCTTCTATAATGATATATTTAAAAGTCGTTATTACAACAAGGGAATCTGGAAATGTAATAAAGTAGGTATTTTATGCTTTAGATAAAGTCATGTGGTACTTTCTTTATAAATATTGATTTAATGAGAAATATAAAAGGATAGGTGGTTCAATTCCCAACAAGATAAATGAATAACCCACTTTTATATGAACCACCCCACTTTTATATTTTTTGTTAATGATTGTGAACTTGACTATTTAAATTATTTGAGGTATAAGAATTAGCAAAGTTTAAATAAAAAAACCCATAATAAATCCCAAACAGGAAAAATATTTCTATTCCCTATATTATAACAAAGAACTTGACAAAATAAATATTCTAATTCCGTACCAATACCACACATGAGGACACGCGGTATTTCTGTTCAAATGGAAGCCAGATTGTTAACAATCCTTATTTAAAGCAATAAACAAAGCCAAACGTGCTTATTGAATCACATTTATTTTTGTACTAGCGGCATGCCTCGGTTTTGCTGCAATAGCCGTACATTTTTTTCCTTTAAGGTACAATACTATAGCTAACAATATAAATTTACTGCTAAAATTTGGTTATTCCAATACGGAGAGTTAAACACTAAGTACACTAGTAGGATCTAACATTCAGATAGTAGTCTGGTAAAAATGACTGTTGCTTATTAATAATAAATTTAATAAGTAAATAGTTCTTAACCCCAAATATCTATCGGACAAACGTTAAATATGAAATATGTTTCGGTTTGTTAACCAGAGTTTTAATTAAATATGTTATTTATTATAAAATATATATAGAAAATGAAGATCAAAGGGAATATGGCCAAACTGAACTCAATAAATATAACTACGATATTCTAATTGAAACGTAAATTTAAATAAAATTATATAATATTCGATAAATCTGAAATTCTTATAAGGACAATAAAATAAGCCAAGTATTGGATTCATAATGTTATTATAAATTAATCTAATTCATTCGAACTACCGTCAAAAATAATATTTGAGGGGGATCGAGCCCAATAAATTGAAATTCGATTTGGTGTAATACTGAGCACTGACATTTAACTTTGACTTGTTACTGTCTGCCTAATCAATCAATAGATTTGATCTATCTGAATTTTTACCGCCATCATCATCATCATCATCATCATCATCATCACCATCATCTATATCTTCATCAATATAATCATCATCCTTTACTCGTCACTGAGCTAGATCTTTATTCTTTACTTCCAACTGCTGTTACTGCTATGGAGAATATCTAAAATGTATACCTAATTCTGTCTTCAGTATTCATTAATTTCTTCCTAAATACACCTATAAAGTAACTTGAAAATTGTACATTTAAAATAGCTGATGATTGAAAAAGGAGCCAGTCGTGGAGCACTGGCACAGGAATGCGACACAAAACGAGACAGGTTCTGGGTTCGATTCCCACTTGAGAAAATTAAATATTCAATATTGTCATTTCTTCGATTTGGCGTCGAAGCAAAAGTTGAGTTCCACTGCTTAACACGCAATGCCTCTAAAAATTAACTCTATATTCCCTCTGCTATACTGCTGCAGGCCAAGAAAAAAGAAAAACTTGAATCCTATTATAAATACACATAATCACCAATTTATATTATTTCGTTTGATACACCGACTTAAAAACAAACTGTATGCCTTTGAACATTTTATTTTGATCTTTATTGGCTATTAGCTTTACTGTGATTGGATGGAGGTGATTAATCCTGTTCTAAGGACGCCTTAGTTCATGGTCGCTGTTGTTTTGTATGGAGCTCAACATCTAAACATTCCTGGGGCTGATGAAAGGAAAAGTTGTTGAACTAATTAATTTACTTTTAGTTGCTTCAATTTTGGTAATATTTAGTTCAAAACTAGTTATTTTTGAGGTATTTCTTAGTGAGATTTAATTGCAAATTTAGCGTTAAACAATTTCAATATTTCTAGAGGCCAGACGTGGCGCAGTGGCAGAAACGTGCGAGGCGAGACGCGGCGTTGAGTACTGCAACTCAACACACTAAGCCACTAAGCCTTCAGAATGTAGGAAACGGAAGCATCTTAATGGAAATAGAGTATATTAACACTAGGTTCCTAGGTTCCCTCTATCTATCCTGTACGTCTGAACACAGCGTGAAGCTTTAAGCAAAAAAATTGTTTGAAAATAGTTAATCATTTACAGCGAATGCATTAAATTTCAGTTTCTCAGTACAGCAAATGTTCACATTTGGGTCACGATCGTGGAGTCCTTATGTTGGTACACGTTAAACATGAACTTCAGTATTCTCATAAATAAAATAGAAAATAAAGTTTTAACACTATAAATATACTAGGATTTAATTATTGTATAAAACTACTGTATTTCACACACGTGAGGGTAGGCAGAGGGAAATTAGTGTTAAGGCACTCCCTTCACCAATTTTCGCCGAATTCTGGAGTCATTGCATGTTGAGTGACGAAACTCAACGCTGCTCCTTTGCCTTGACACCAGAGCGAAAAAATGAAAATATTAATTTAATAAATATTTAATTTCTCTAGTGGGGATTGAACCCACAACCACTCGCGTTTATAGCCTCACCACGACTGGCCTCAATATATGTTATTATCTTGAAATAGCGAAATTTGATACCACATTATTACATTATATACACAAACACAAACAGTTAAATTAACTGAAACGGTAAACATAACCGTTAAAATTAAATATCTCTTTGTTAGATAAGTTAATTACTATAATAGTTAGTTATAATATTGCTAGCAAAATAAACACTGCGGTGTTTAACACAATTTTGTAAGTGTTCTTGCGAGAAGCCGTCAAGCTGGAGATTTAATTATTTTCAGGTTCTCTAAACATTTGTATAGGACGAGCGTAATTTCAACTTTTGCTTGAAAGGTCTCCCGAAACTTTCTTTTTTGGGCATTTTTCTAATAAATTAATAAAGTTTTCGTGTTTTTTTGGGTTATTGTGATTTAGTGGACGCGTTAAAATAATATTTACTATGCAAATCCAGCAATGTTGAATTTGCATGGTGGTTCACAGGTTCAAATCATGCTTGTGTTTATATTTAGTAATGAATGATATTTAATAAGAATTAATAAATTTTAATAATAAGCATGTTAATTACGGCCAAGCGCGGTGATGAGTTCTGCTACTCAATACGCAACACCTCCAGAACTTCTCGGTCAGTGGGGAGCGGCGTTTCTTAACACTAGGCTTCTCCTCCCTACCCTGCTGTGTGCGGGATACAGCGTGAAGCTGATGTTAGTTTCAGGTTATTTACTATTTTTGTTATGGCCGCACAAGCTATTTACGTCTAGATAGGCAAAAATCTTTCGATTTCTAATATATACACCTTTTATCTATTACGTCATTCAAAACATATTTTTTTAAGCTGTATCCCGCACATAGCAAAATAGACAGAGAAAACTTAACCTTCATATGATGAAGTCATAACTGAGTCAAAGTGGTATTTATATTTTTTCTAATATTACCTATAAATGTGACGAAATGTTAGTTTGTTTGGTACAACTCTCTAATCTCAGAAAGTTCTTATTGGATAGTCGATTTATCGATGATGCCTTTAGAAGATACTACCACCATATTCTTTTCCATAACCATATGATATTTCATTGATATTCCATATAAATGATATCTAAATCAAAGTCAACCGCCATTTCTAATAACTATAATAGTAATATAACCTCAACATCAATTCTACAATGAAAATATCCAGCTGACCTGTGAGGACATAGCATTTCATCACCGTCCTCCCACACTTCCATGATTATAACAACTTAAGTACTGGGATCCTTTAAAACAGAGATAATGCTTCACTTCTCTGACAGTTTTGTTATGAAGTCGAGATTTGTAAGACCCTTTTAAAGGAACAATTATTATTTAGATATATATTACTGTGGAATAGGATTTAACTGTAAAGGCGATGGTTATAGATTCAATCTCTATGATTTTTAGCTTCACCCAAATGGAACCTGGGAACCTACAGTTAAGAAACTCTGTTCTTATAAAGATTCTCCACTTCTGATTTTTCGACAAATTCTAAGGGCATATTGGAAATATTTATTTTCTCGAGTGGGAATCGAACCCATAACTTGTCTTTACAGTCGCACGCTTCTGCCCCTGCGCCATGACTGTCCTCACCTGATTTTTCCTTATCATGATAAATATCATTTTCCGCAATTTTGCGGTGCCAAGTTACGCCAAGTATTTTTGTTAAATAAGCGGATGTGGTTTCGTATTCGTGTTTCTCTGACTAATTCACGAAATAAATGATGCGTTGCAAAATGACGTTTTCTTTTAGTTTATTTGTGTAAATTGGTTTGTGGTGAAATGTTAGAAGTTTAAAGTCAAAAAAATGAGCAGGAAGCATTATATGAAACAAAATATAATAATATTTAGAACTAGATATTTTTTTATATGCTAGGACTCTGAACTGCGTCTCTAGGAAACAGCTTCCAAGGCTTTCTAAATATTATTCCTTTTTCAGCTCTTAAAAAAATATATTAAAACAAAATTATGACACAAGAAAATTATAATTTTCAGCTGGTATTTACCTACTTTTGGTATTGAAATTGTAAATATTAAAATGGAAAAAAAGAATATAATTTATATTCTAAAACACTATTTACTACGTGATCGATAGTACGTTTGGTGCCGCCGCGTACTTCTTTTGTAAATTCGTTATAAGTTTACTATTGACCTTATTATTTTGTGCGTAACGGTAAAAAAGTAGATTTATAACGATTTCCAACAAAAAATGTCAATACAATTGTATATTATCGATTTCGTCGTCGTTTCGTATACGTATATCGATTTTATAAAAACGATTTAGAAATTTCTTAAAGCTTTTATATTGTTATAGAAATGACAACACTATAAATAATTTAATATTTATTTTAGACAGACAAGTTTAATTTTATATTTCAATAGTATTTAGACGTATCTACATGGAATAGATTATTAGAACTAAATTGAAAGTTACAACATGATTTTTTTTTAAATTTTCATATACAATACAATCAGTATTAATGAAAGTAAAAATAAAAAAATAATTTTAATAAAAAATATTAAAGCTGATATTTAGAAAATAAGTAGAGATTAGGGAGTGCATGAAACACTAAGAGACGATTCCTCGAAATTCTAAGACTACGACAAGCAAAATTGGGGGATATAACTAGTATAATAAAAACAATATAAGATGTTCACAGAACACTAGATTTGGTCGAAGGAATAACCTTCATTCGTTTAACCAGAGGTCAGACGTAACCTTTTAACCTGCGCTTAGACCCAAGAACTCTAAAACGCGAAGTCACGACACCTTTTATTACTGATGCAAATGGCGAAATTCACTAACTTTATTATATTGTTAGTTTGTGTTTTTGTTTTTATTGTTGTTAAGTTAATTTTATCTCATTTTGTATGGTAATTAGAGAGAAGTTAGCGACTAATTGTTTTGCTATCCACTTTTATTATAAGAATATTAATATTTATTTTTATAATATAGGGATAAATATATAATAAAAATATATTCCAAAATAAAATTTAATAACTTTAGTAAACAAATGATTGTTATATTAATAAATTTAAAAATGTTATTCCACACTACCGACACAAAAACATGTTTTTAGAAATCTATAAAAAATTACACAACGAGATTCGAACCCACGTCTATTGGAACTGTTTCTTTCCATATATTTCTTTAGACATTAAAAAAAACAATACAAATCACACTACACTAATATTTCATATTCAAAAGAGAAACAACAAGCGAACGCTATTCGCATAATGAAAATCCACTTTAATGTTCACCGATCGATACATATCATTCCTTTGTCCCTCCAACAAAGGGGGGGTTTCATTAAAAAGTCACTACACTGTAAATAGCAAAAACTGTTACGCAAACGCCGATACGGTACCGTTAACGTGCTATGTGAAGTATTCTATGACGATTGTGAGAAGGAGCTTTTAGAAGGACGGGCGTTTCGTTGTGAGACGCGTTTTTTTTTTAAATTTTAGTGTCAACAATACTTTTTATTGTAGTGAAGAAACACTATCAAACCTAATTACAAATAAAGACTATTTAGTTTTAGGGTTGTTATTTTCTATTTTGTTGTAATGTTTGAATTGTTTTTAGAATACTTAATATATACCGCTGTAAATTGCGTCTTTGCGCAACGGCACAAAATCTGACTGTACACGTTATAGCTGTGGATTCGATTCCCGTTTGTGGATTTTTTTTCCATTTTTCTACTCTCGTAACAAGTTTGATATTCAACCAATTTGAAATTCTGTCACTTTCAAAAAAATGTTTCTAATAGTATTTTTAATATTTTTTAAAAATTAAACATTAGTACCCATTTGTCATGAAAAATCAAAACTATACTCTTTTTAATCATCTAAAGTATTGATAGTACAAAGTAAAAAAAAAAAACTATTTGAACTAAATAAAAAACGACTTCTAAAAACCAAAATCCGCACCGATCCGCCATCCGTCTGAAACACCACATCGCCGACCTCTCGGACAAAACGTCTATAACAATACTGACGCGCACAGTTATACAAGAAAAATGAATGTCAACGCCATCACCACCACCGCGTGACCTCAGCTCGCTCCTCAACACAATACCGGCACCAGATGTTTGGATACTTGCAGCCATTGATCTGACAACGTTGATTTGTAACAGAGTTTTGCTTTAGGAAATGATTTTGATACGTAATGACTTATTTAAAATTTAAGCTGTATTCTACGTATAGCAGGCTAGGTAGAGGGAAGTTAGTGATAAGACACTCCGTCTCGCCCATTGAGACCTTGAGTGTAGCGGAATTTAACAATAGCACATACCCCCCATTCCTAATGGAAATCGAATCCATAAAACAGTTGGACAGTGAAACTGTTAAAATGTAAATGCGATAATTGTCTCTTCAATCTTCACTAAGCGAAATAATTATAGCCATCTCTTGGCTCTAGCAAGACAAAGGGTTTCGTTTAGTTCCGCCACTCTACACACAGTCTAGAAGCTTAGTGCTTTAACACTATTTCCTTTTAACCTATCTTCCTACATGTGGGGTATAAAAGTGAAGCTTATAACAATAAAATACATTTGCAAAGTCTATATGAGACCGTCAGAGGCACAAGCGTTTGATTGTAAACGTAATGGGTTCGATTCCCACTCGGGAGAGTAATAAAGCGAAAAGTGGAAAAGAAAAAAATATTTATTAATTTAATTTCTTCGCTCTATAACCTCGCTCTAATACTCGGGAGAGTAATAAAGCGAAAAGTGAAAAAGAAAATAAATATTTATTAATTTCATTTTTTCGCTCTAGTAACGAGGCAAAGCAAAAGGTCTATATAATGCCTGGAAATGGGAAACGGAGGTGTCTCGATGAGAACGGAGTGTCTCAACCACTGCCTACTATTATACGCGGAATACAACTTACGGGAAAACAAAAGAAATAAAATAAAAGAAAATCCAAGGATATTTAGAATCCCCCATTATCTATCTTATATCTTTTCAACCTCAACATTAGCATTAGCAATCCAACACATAATACCGCGGGATTAGATACGGGATCGCGGCTGCAATCTGTTTACCGCTATTGCGTACAGCGCTGATGAACCTCCACATCTATTTGGTATCTCCATTGGATCTTAAATAGAATTCTATTGAAGTTTATTATTGGAATAATTCTTGGAATAAAAATTGGGTCGAATAAAATGTAAATTCAATTGCATTTTTATTGCGAATTTCTTTTTTTTATGTTACATAGAAAATTTGATAAAAATTAAAAAATAATCAATTCATTTCTAATTACTCGAGAAAATATTTCGAAGTTTTAAGCTTCGCTTGAAAAAGAGCTCATCAGAGGTCACAAAGTAGAAGTGGGGGACGAAAATGTGTGAAAGGCAACGGAGATTCTAACAGTAGATTCCCAGGTTCCCTTTGCCTACCCAGCTATATGCAGTATACAGCATAAAGCTAAAGAACCCTAAAATGACATAATAGTGCTTTTAACAGTGACTCACAAATATTGACTTTGTTAAATAACAAAGTGACCACAAGCACTTATAGAATATTTAAGAAGTGGTTAACGATTGAGCTATGAGAGTAAATATTTCTCCTTACGTATAAGCATTTTATTCTTTGCTGTAGTGATTCATATTTACGAATTATTCTAAAAATAATACTTTAAGTTAATTTGGTTAAATATTTAATAAAATAAAATTTAAATATTGACATGATCGTAACTGATTTTTCATATGGTTATTCTAACTTAGGGAAGTTTCATCAAAATCGATTCAGTAGAATAAATAAATTATATACACCTATGACATACATTGAAGCCCGTTTAATATTTTATCTATTTTTTTAATCTAACTATCATATTATTCTTTTCTTTATGTTATTGAATAACGACCTCACGTTCACTAATATTCAGGAAATGTGAGATGTAATGTATCTCACGTTGTAATATGCAAATAACATAATATCGAAGAGCTAGTTGAGAGCCTCTTCACCCTCGGGACAGATGGGGGAAATGACATTCGGGCACTGCATATATTTCTAGACGTATATCACCTCCTATACTTCGTATTATATGAGCTATAAAATTATTGGTATTAGATATTATGGCCATAATCTATATTAATATTATAAATCTAAAAAAAGGAGAAAGCAGAGTGTTTTAACACTAGGCTCCTCCTACTTATCAAAAATGCATATATATTTTAAAATTATTCTTTAAAAATTAAACAAATAAAACTAAAACTCAAGTAAGCTACAAACTAATTTAAATTTGAACGACAAGTTATTGTGTTCTTATTTTTAAAAAGCTTCTGTTTACGAGAACTTAACGTCAGCGGAGGAATTTTTAACCTGATTTTTAGAGGTGAGATAACAAAAGACGCTACTCGTAGCCCAGAGGCTATGTGACTGTTATTTGGACAGGTTGTAGGTTCGATTTCCACTCTAGGAAATGAAAAGTTTATTATTTTCATTTCTTCGCTCTGGTAATGAGGCAATGCGCTTTGAGTTCTACCACTAAACACGCTATGCCTCCAGAATTTGGCGGAAAGAGGGGAATGAAAAAGTTTTAATGGATAGGGAACGACGTAGCCCTAGGTTCCCAGGTTCCCTTTGCCTACCTTGCTATAAAAACAAAAAAAAAATAACAATACACGGTCCTACTGTAGATAGTAGGCCGACAAAGTGACACAGGAATGTACGGTATGAATGTTAATATGGCACTCAAAGTCGGCTACAGTTTAAAGATGACGTGATACCCCTTTTGATTTGTATATGAGCTTTGGAAGCTCAGTTTGGAATTGTGGTTTTTTTTTAGTTTTTAAGGTAAAAGGTAAATTTATTTATGTTTGTAGTTTAGGTAGTAAAATGTTGAAAATGTAAATTTTTTTTGTGGATGATTTAAAAAAATAAATTTACTGTAGAATTTCAAGTTTTGCTATTAAATCTAAATATTCTTAAAATTGTTATTTCGGTAAAATATTATTTTACATGTTTTCTAATATAGATTATACCTACATACAAAAAAACTTCTCTACACTTACACACTTCAAATACATTGAGTGTTGAATGGCGTAACTTCACGCTTTATCACGACATCATAGCGAAGAAATAAAAATAATAAATATTTAATTTCTTCAACTTGAAATCGAACTGTCCTGCACGCGTGTTCGAACTCTGTTTGAATTCACTTTACAAATATACTTATAATTTCTTTTTCTAAATCATGAAAAAACTCAAAATATTTGCTCATGGTCGGAATCGAACCCACAATCAACCAGATTTAAATTCTAACCTATAATTTCATTAACTTTTTAACTCTCCCATAGATATATCTATCATTTAAAAGATCTTAGCTAACGTGGGCTTCGGCTACCGGTCACGAGTAAACCGCCTTGAACTGCTTTAGCTAGAATTAAACATATTTTCATTACGCACGACAGGTAGCTTGTACTGTGAATATAAAAATGTATGTTTATCTCTCACTATTTTTTTAATTTCACGCTGTATCCCGCATGTAGCAGGATAGGTACAGGAAGCCTAGTGTTAAAATATTCCACTCCCCACTTTCCGCGAGGCATTGTGTGTTGAGTAACACCAGAGCGAAGATATTAAAATAGTTAATATTTCAGATCGTCCAGTTGGAATCGAACTCACAACCTGTCGTGTCTACAATCTCACACTTGCGCCACTGCGCCACAACTGGCCTCCTTTATGGTCCTTAAAATTTCTACTTTTGTAGAATGTCTAAGTACTTTAAATATTTCTCGAAACCACTACGCATTCTTAAATGAAGATAACATCAGTTTTAATTAACTCCTTTTGATTTGTATTATTATTTTCACTTTAAAAGTCTTCTCTAAAGCTATCATAATTTCAAACGATGGCAATTTAGGTCATACTTTTTTAGTTTTCAGTTCAAATTATAGACAGAAATTTGTAGAGGATATAAAATGGAAAATTAGGGTCAGTATTTCAATTTGTTAGCGGGAAAGTACAGATATTTTGTTATAGCTTCACGCTGTATCCCGAATACAACAGGATAAGCAGAGATTACCTAGTGTTAAGACACTCCTTTCCCTACTTTTTTCCGAATTTCGGTCAACCGAATAAATTTTCAAGGTTTATTATTAAGTATAGATACATAAGATATGTATACTAATTATATAATTATTATTAACAATAATCAAACCTATTATAAATTATAAATGCTCATTCATTATCCCACTGTACCAGGAGATACAAAATAAATGGTAACATTTTTCTAAGAACATAATAAAATACCACGCATACGAACAACCTTAGAAAATACCATTTCAAATGCATCGACCACACACTCCATATAAGAGAAACGTGGTATCACCAACTAGAATAAACTTTTGAAAGGATGGCTTATAATTATATGGTTTAATCTTTTTTTATATTTTAGATAGATTCTTGAAAGGATAGCTTAGGGTAGTTTGATATTTTTTTTCGAAATTATAAACATACTAGCGGACGCGCGCAACTTCGCTTGCGTATTTAGGGGTGAATTCTAATAAACCACGAAACATGTGTTCAATTAAATATTTTTAAGAGTCTAAATTTAAAAGTTTATTAAAATCAGTGGCGGTTTAAAGATTTTTCCATACAAACTTTCAACCCCTTATTTGCACCCTTAGGGGGAGAATTCTAGAAAACAATGAAACACGAGTTCAATTAAATACTTTTAAAAATCTAAATTTCAAATTTTATAAAAATCGGTGCCGATAAATTTTTTTTTCCATACAAACTTTGAACGCCTATTTCACCCCTTTAGGGTTAAAATTTTTCAAAATCCCTTCTTAGTGGATGTCCAGATTACAAAAGTAAACACTTGTCCAAATTTAACGTTTCTACGCACAGCGGTTACGGCTGTGCGTGCGTCTTACCTCAGTCAGTGAGGACAAGTCCTTTTATATATATAGATTGAATTATTCGTGGAAATTTATAAAAATCTATTTTAATATATTTTTCCAAGAGATAAAATAATTTATTTAATTAATTTGACGTTATAAATATATAGAGAAAGATAAAAACAAATAAAAAAATATTAGTTAAAGCTAAAATATTACTTCTGAAATATTGTTTTTGTTTTTTTTTTCTACATAATAAATAAATAACACAATAATACATGCCCCTATACAACATCAATTCAATTTTTTTTTAACTTTAACTTTGAGTCAAACCCACACCCTAAATCGCATAAATCCACATCACCTACAGAACACCTACAGAACTGTCAAATTCCTATACAACACACAACCTCTCAATTAGCAAGTCGGTTAACACAGTACCCACTGACGTGGGAGCGCGTCTCACGTGACATGTAAGCACTATGACGTCATACCATTGTGCATTACTGACCGCCAACACATGTTTTTGTTGAAATAGACTACTTAGGTTTTTTTTGTAGTGTTTTTTTTCTTAAATGTCACATCTTGCGTCAGTAATAAGGGATTCATATGTATATCTTTGTATGTAAACTGAACAGTTTATTTGGTTGAGCGCGGTAATCTCAGAAATTAGTGATTTGCATTGAAAATTGTTTTAGATACAATATTTATAGAGCAGATTCCATTTTAACACGGAATTGAAGTTTCGATATGTCTAAATAAAAAGTGATGATGATTGAGGCTATCATGGTGCAGTAGCAGATGGGTGTAGTTCCAGGTGCGACGGTTGTGAGTTCGATTTCCACTTGGGAGAACGAAGCGTTGAATATTGTCATTTCTTCGCTCTGGTAATGAGGCAAAGTGCGGCATTGCATTCCACCACTCAACACGCCATGCCTCGTGACTCAGCGGAAAGTGGGAAAACGAACTTCGTGTTTTAACACTAAGTTCCCAGTTTCCCTTTACCCAACCCGAGGAAAAATATTATAATTTTTATAAAAACCAGATTACCATCCTCTTAAGTAGGCGGTAAATTTGGCTACCATATGTTTATACTTATTGCGACACAAATACATTACTCTCATACAAAAAGCAATCCAGTTAATTTGATTCTCATGTTCCAAATAAACGAAAATGTTTTCATTTTTTATAATATACTTCCTCTACTATATTATTAAAGAGTTATTTTTGACGTTTGTTGTGTTGACTCTGAATAGAAACATAAGCTTATAACTGTTTGTGAATAGTTGTGAGTTCGATTCCCACTCGAGGAAGTGAAATATTTGATATTTTCATTTCTTCGCTCTGGTGTCGAGACATAGCGTGCCTCCAAAATTCTACGGAAAATAGGAAAAGGAGTGTCTTAACACTAATTTCCCTTTGCTTGCCCTGAAAGTAGTGAAGTTGAAAAAAATCTATATAAAAGAATCAATAACATGCCATAGTTAATATCGGTTAATGGATATATGGAATATTCCAGTGAATTGGAGCATAACAATGAATTTTTCAAACAAACCTGAGGACAAACAAACTTCGCAAATAGCTCGGCTTAAAACAATTTATAAATTAAAAATAATTTTTATATGTTATTTTAATCCTGAAATATATGAACATTAACAAAAATATAATTTTAATATGTTTATTCTTTTTATGTAGAAAAGTGACAGAGTATCCAACCGTACTTTTCACGTCCTCATTTAAAAAAAAATAAGCTAACATTCAAAGGTAAAAAAAATCTACAATTTTAAAAACACACTCACAATTTACCCCAAAATTAAATTCGAATACGTTACCATAGTAACTACATATATGACAAATAGCACACCCTATTAAATACTATTACATATACTATTACATATAATTAAAAATATATTTTCAAATGGCAACATTAACAATGGCCATTCCAGTGTACAATAAAATAAAAATACAATCAAGGGCACTCAGAGTCCTCGATACGACTACGGAACTTTTGTTCCCGATTCGTAATTTTTATGTTTTAATTAAAATAGTTATTCATTAGGTGTTCTTTAATTAGTTTATTGAGAGGTTTTTTTGTTGTGTATAAAATTGTGTTTTAGCTTCACGCTCTATCCCGCACACAGCAGGGTAGGGAGAGGGAAAGTAGTGTTAAGATACTCTGTTCCCCACTTTAGGTGTTAAGTGACGGAACCCAACGCCGGGCTTTTGACTTGGTGTTAGAGCGAAGAAATCAAAAATCTCTTAGTCAATATTTTTTCTTTATTATGGTGTATTTCATAGAATGGATAAAGGAAGCTCATGTTAACTTAATAATAAAGAAGCACAAATTAATATATAAAGAATTCTGTATTACACAAATTAATGACTAAAATTCAATTATTTTATTAAATAATCAGATTCCTAATTTATAAAATTAATTTTATATTACCTTCAAATAATAAGTGTCCAAAAAATATACCTCCATATTTAGCTCCAACACTTCCTTGTAACCCGGAAAAGAAAATACACTAAGAAAATAATAAAAAAAAACCATTCATAATACCACATTTCCAATAAATCCATACATTGACAATAAGGAAACCCGCAATGGTTTCGAACCCGCATGCGGTTAGGTGTGCGGGATGCCTAAGCGAAGGCATCTACAACGGACGGAGGTACGAACTAACTGAGTGTAAACGAAGCGATAAATCAAAGTGCAATTGTGGACGAGTGCCACTTGCATTGGAGTTGGGAGTTATGTGGAAATGGTATGATTTTTTTTGAGGAATTCTTAAAATATTTTTAAAATGTATATAGCCTATATGTCAGCATGTTTATAGTATTTGGTTATCCTATCCTATCCTATCCTATATCTATATATATAAAAGGACTTGTCCTCACTGACTGAGGTAAGACGCACGCACAGCCGTAACCGCTGTGCGTAGAAACGTGAAATTTGGACAGATGCTTACTTTCGTAATCTGGACATCCACTAAGAAGGGATTTTGAAAAATTTTGACCCTAAAGGGATGTTATAGGGGTTGAAAGTTTGTATGGAAAAAAAATTAAACCGGCACCGATTTCTATAAAATTTTAAATTTAGATTTTTAAAAGTATTTAATTGAAGACGTGTTTCATCGTTTTCTAGAATTCTCCCCCTAAGAGTGCAAATAAGGGGTTGAAAGTTTGTATTGTTTTTTTTTTAAATTGGCACCGATTTCTATAAAATTTGAAATTCAGACTCTTAAGAGTATTTAATTGAATACATGTTTCATGGTTTTCTAGAATTCACCCTCTAAGGGTGCAAATAAGGGGTTGATAGTTTGTATGGAAAAATCTTTAAATCGCCACGGATTTTTCTAAAATTTGAAATTTAGACTCTTAAAAATATTTCAATGAACAGGTTTCGTGGTTTATTAGAATTCACCCCTCAATAAGCAAGCGAAGCTGCGCGCGTCCGCTAGTATTATATAACACTACAACACACATGTACATTGCACAAGCATATCCCGAATTGACACTAACTATTACTTCAGTTAAGTTGATTACTTATGATGGCGCTGCGACCGTGTCATAACTAAGCTTACACGATAGAGCTGTAACATGTCACATGACACGGCAGGTGGCGAGGCGACGCTGTGGACGGAGCAGTCGGACTCCGCGTCAGTGCCGGGGCGGCTGTGGCCGCGCGCGGCTGCCATGGCGGAGCGTGTGTGGGCCGAGCCTGACACGCCGTGGCAGGATGCCGAGTACCGCATGCTCAACGTCAGGTGAGGGACCCCTTACATGACAGTGACAAATATTATTTGCAGACTGCTTGCCAGCTTATGACTTAATATGAGGGGAATTTCCAAGTACGCGAAACAGCAGCCGCCATGATATGACGTCATACTGTCTTATATCAATGCAACCGTTTGTTGAATTTCATGAATTTTATTAATGCATGCAGTCCAGTCGTGGCGCAGAGGCACAAAGTGTGATTGTAAACGGTTCGATCCCCACTCGAGAAGTTCCACCACTCAATACGCAATGCGTCCAGAATTTGGTGGAAAGTAGGGAACGGAGTGTCTTAACGCTAAGCTAAGACATGCAGAGGCAAATGGCTGCTATGTGAAGAATACAGCGTGAAGCTGCTTTATTTATTTTTATTTTATTAATGCATTTCTTTATAAGCCTTATACTGTATTTTTTGTAGTGGCTTATTAAAACTGAAACTTATTTTATATGAGTAACTATTATCTAAAATTAGACCATTTGTGTCAAAGTCCAATATTTATATAATTTGAAAACTTTTTTCAATATTTACAGGGAACGTCTAGTGCGCCACGGGATCCAATCTGAATCTCTCGAACCTGAGTGGTGTTATCAAAACGAGGGCTACTGTTATGCCTAAACTTGAAAATTTTCAATATAATATATGTATTAAATATTAATATATATCCTAAATTGCTAACTCCAATTCTTTAATAAGTAATAAACATAAATAATTAAAAATAACAGACTGTATAGTAATATTCAACAAAGTTGGTGTATTACACAGCATGTTTATTTTAAATCAAATTATTTTACATGGAAATAATATTTTTAATAAATAAATTTATAAATATTTCGATAATACAAATTATACAATATCTCAAAAAAATATAGTATTAGAAATCAGAAGCGGTAAAATAAAAACTAAAACAATGTAGAATGGTCTGAGGTTAATATAATTCAAGACTGCCCTGAATTAACAATAAGTCACTTTAATCAAATAGAAATATTAAGTTACTAACAATTTAACAATCGTTACCTTTCAAACATGACAAATATAATAAAATAGAACGAAATCACAGTATCGACACCAACCATCTTCCCAAACGACGACGGGCTCGTAAATTAGGTTATACACGACTAAGCGCTTGTTTTATATGAGTGGGAATGGTAATGGGTATCGATACTACATACTCGTACATCATAATGTATCTAACAATAAAATTAAGTTTAAAATAAGGCAGTCGTTGCGCAGGAGCCTAAGGCTGTGACTGTAAAAACGGTTTGGATTGTGGGAATTAATTATTTAAATAATTTCCTCGCTCCTATAACGAGGCAATGCGCAGCGTTGAGTTCCACCATTCAACAAGCAATGTCTCCAAATTCGGCGAGAACTGGGGAACGGAAGTGTCTTAACACTAGGTTCCCAGAATCCCCCTGCCTTACAAAGGTTTAAAATGAGATTATAAAATAGGTAATACTTATATTTTAAATTTGTTGCAAAATTGAGTTTTTGGTAAAATAAAAAATCTTGTCGATTTTAGCTATGCTATAAAATGAACTATTATTTATATAACTAATAACAGTTAGCATTTTTGAATATATATATACAACATATTAATTATATTTTTGTGTAATCTGTCTTTTTAATATGTAATACAAGTTCAACTCAATAACATATAATTTTATAATATTGTAGTCTTTTATTTTTTTGTCTTTATAATCCTAATGTAGATTGGCAATCTTTTTGCCATATAAGATGACTTATCTTTCTATAACTTACTGTAACTTGTTACAGTAAGTTACTTAATAATATAGCTCCAGTTCCTGTTCATCTGTTAATGAGTACTTTTTTATACTCCCCATTATTTTAATGCCCTCGACAGCACGACGAACATTTTTTCTTTTATCTCTTCTTTTAAGTGTCGTCACAAGTCACAAGTCTGCCCCCTCCTTCCCAAGTCTCAGTGATGAGAACCAACTAAAGGGTCTCCAGGCCCATTCCCATGACGCAATGGATGAAAGTACGGAAGTGTCATAATACAGCACAACTACTATACAGTATACAGTATTAACTGAAATTGTGAAGTGTGATGAGCTTTTTCTAAAGATTGAAGACAGCCCTGGGGCTGCTAGTATTTAATATAATTGGTATAACAATTAGTAGCTCGGATAATCGCGAATCTGTATAAGAAGGGCCGGATAATCGAGATAGTACTATATTATGTTATAAGGTCTATAGTAGAAAATATTATAATTTAGTAATAATCCATGTTTCTTTATCTCCATTACTTAACAGTTGCTTGTACCTCGAACGTGATTTATTCAAACTGCGACTAAACTAGTGGCACAATTATTAAGTGTGTCACGTATTTTTAGTATGAAACTAAAACGAAATACCTATTATAATTTATTGAATCAATAAAATTAATTGTGTTAATTTTGCATTAAATAGAGACCGTGTCGCAATAAGACAGTGTGTGAGTGTTAATCGATGGGTGTGGGTTCGGTCCGGCTTGTGGTAAATAATTATTACTGTTTTCTCGCTCTTTTAAGACGAGGTGTGGCGTTGAGTTCCGCAACTCAATACGCTAGTAAGTAAATTAGCTAGAACGTTTTATAACATTGGACGGAATATTGTTTAGCGCGACTGTATCACAAATGGGAATATATGGGTTAAGGTACTTAACTTTAATAAAATCATTATGTTATGAAAGCAATATAAAAAAAAACAAGAAGGGAAACAACCAAAAAAGAAATAAAAATCCAACATAAAATATGAATAATCAAAAAAATACACATTTATTCAACGAACAAACAAAACAATTACATTACTACAGCAGCCGCTGGCATCGATCTAACAGCTGCAATTTCACTTTCCCGCATTGGCATTTCGTTATATATACCAACCTGGCCGTCCCCGCAGCTATACAAAACACTGCCTTGGCCGTTGGCTGGCAAAGTACCGCCTAGTGTCACCGTGCCAAGGAATGGCATTGAACCAGTAACCGATACTAGACCATCTACAACTAAGCCATCCGCGAAAATGGAGAAGCTGGGCGATGGCAGCAGTGGCATTTGCATGGCGAGTTGGCCTGTGAATTGTCCTGGCATGCCATTTGGCATTGCCATCGGTTTAGCGAATTCTGGCATTATCGCCGCTGGCATACATTGGGTGAAGGCGTGCTGTAGAGAAAAAAAAAATTAAATTGCGTCATAGTGAGTATGTTTAAAACTAATAGTAAAAACCGCCTCGCTCAAATCATTTTATTTTCGCCACTCTGATAGACAAAGCGCAGCGTTTAGTTCCGCCATTTTACATGCAAAGCCTCAAAAATTGCAAGGAATATTTTCCAGGGAACGGATTGTCTCAACACTAGGAGAGGAAAGCTGGACGAAATATTTATATTGTATATAATAATTTAAAAAAATATGTACAAACCTTTAAGCACAGCAAATGTAAACAGACAACGAATACAAATTTAGCCTCCATATCTAGTTAGTAAGTACTTTGCTTTATTGATGTCGACTAACCCACTATCCTATATATATTAGACGTTTATCAAGACGCACTATAGTATTTACGTCATACGCGATCGTCTATTACAAAATAATTCCTAATAAATACTGTTTAAAGTAATTGCTAAATTATGGTATTGGTATTGCTATATGTAATTGTAAAAACATCACGAATTTTCTAGCTTCTTTCTTGTGGATACATGTTATAGTTTAAGAAATTGTTATTTAAATTACTTAATAAATAAATTTATGTAATGAATAAATAATATGTTATAAATATTTTTTACAGGGAAATTGTTACGTTGTGGTAGTGTAATAAGTTACCTATATATTTAAAATTTAATGCCTTATACTGTTTATTTATCTTTAGGTCTTTCTCTAAAAATAACAGGCATGGACGTAGAGAATTTTTTTAAGGGAGAAATCCTTGACTTTAGTTTCGAAGTGATATTTTTGAGTAAATGTAATTTTGTGTTGGAAAAGGTGACCAGGGAGACCAAGGTTTTTGACCAGAATATTCTGATATGGGCACGGCCCGCCCGTTCCCCTTCAACATTTTTAGGATTCCGTACCTCAAAAGGTAAAAATGGAACCCTTACCTATACTGCGTCTGTCAAGATCATTTATCTTGAGATTAATTTTAATTAGTTAAAAAAACTGTAAGTGCTATAAATCTAAAAAGAAAGTAAAGATTTCAATTATTATTGATATCGTGAAATAGATTTTATATACGTTATACGGTTATTATTTAAGAAATAATGGAGAATTGAAAGCTTTATTTCGGGGCAAGATGCCAAGGCGGCGTGCATCGCGAGGTTGCCGACCCACAAATTGGGGAAGATATTTTCGCACTTGGAAACGATTACTTAGATTAATGGACGTTCAAATAAAAAAACTGAATATTGTGTTAGAATTCATAAATATTGAGACCATCATGGCACAGTGTCTGATTATCATCGCGACGATAAAGAGTGGGATTCCCATCCGGGGGAATGAATTATTAAAATACCCAATTTCCTGAGATTTTATGCATTAAATGCAGACATGCTTAAAATGCAGACATGCTTATTTTATGCATTATTATTGCTTAAACATATTCATTTTTTAACAGTACATCCATTGTTAATATGTACGAGTATTACTGTTACATATTTTTTTTCTAAAATCAGTTCCCTGGGCTGTACTTAAAAAATCTTGTGCATAAATAATAAATAACTCTTGGCTTCTTATTAGACTTCGCAGGTATACTCATATATTACATATTCTCTACTGTGTGCTGTTTAATCCTGCAACCCCTTTTTACCTAAAAGAACTATTTCAGTTTTTATGTAACTCGTATGATATATATATGTATGTATTTATTTATCTATATTTTTAAGTATGAGTTTATGTATGTATATTGTATATACACCGCCTACCGTTCTTTCTAAGTACTTATTCCTACACCATCGCTTATAGCGATAACACCGCCAGCTGTACATTTCCTTCTGTTTTTTCTTATATTTCTTTTATTTTCCTGTATTTTTTGTAGTATACAATAAAGTATATTATTATTATTATTATTATCTATGTTTAACTATGTATAAATAAACATATAATAAAGCAAACGACAATATAGTATTAAGTAGGTCATTATGCATCAACAGTTAATGACCTATCGTTGATTAAAGTATTGTATTAAACTAAATAATTAGGTGATTTAATAATGGTTGGAATAGACCTGATTGCCGTCGTTCCTGGATTCGTATCCCGAATGCCATTGTTACATATAAAATCATAATTATGTTTATATATTAAAAGTTGTTGCCAGGAGCACAAAGTGTGACTATAAGGGCGACAGGTTGTGGCTTTTCCCACTCGAGGAAATTAAATATTTAATACTTTCATTTCTTCGCTTTGGTGTCGTGGTAAATATCAATATAATGAAGATGAAGAGAAGAAAGAGGTAAAGTTGTTTCTTCTCTTCTTTTCACAAATCTAATAGAAAAACATCTTTTCATGTTGGATATCCCATTTTTGGTCGAAATATGTAGGCTATACGACATCACTTTCATCGTTTCGATGCACCCTAGGGTACCTTAGCTGTGTTAAAAGTTACCTCGGGTACTATGTCCATACACTTTAATTATTATATTTTAATTTGATTAGGGGACAAAACCGTGGTATAAAAGGATGGGTCTTATGGAATTTACGTATTACAATCGAAATTCATAGTTGAGGTTAAAAGTTAGAGTAATGACCAACCTAACGACACTTATCTTTCATTGATAAGATTTTGTACTTCGCGGTTTATAAACATTTATTTACATAAGCCTATAAGTTTTTAAATAATAAGAAACATTATGTGTAACACTGAGGCTGTCGTGGTCCGGTGGTACAAGAGTGTGACTAAACGCGACGATTGCGGGTTCGAATTCCAATCGGGGGAACTCTGCTCTGATACCAAGGCATAGTGCGGCGTTGAATTCCGTCACTCAAAATTTAAGAATAAGTAAATAAATTTAATAAACATTTTAACCATTTCAGAAAAAATAATTTCCGCTGCTTAAAACGTAATAAGATTAACCTAACATTTTAGACATTTAAAGCTTCCTTCCTATTCATCAGCCATGCTTAAGTGTTCTCCGAACAGTAAAACTAACCGACGGTGATTAACCTATATTGTGTTTACGAGAAATGTCGTAACGCGTTCCTTGTTCTTAGATTTTAATTATTTATTTTTGAGCGTTTTACAGCCTTACTGTAATAGTATTATAGATTAACTAGTTGTCACCCGAACCTTTATTTGTGTGGACTATGTATATAGGTAAAATAGAAACTTCCGGATCTTTTTATTGTTTCCGTAGAATTTTTTAAAAACTTCGAAGTACTATAACTCCGCTACACTCCCTCACAGGCCAAAAGGCTAAAGTTAAATTTGGCCTTTCAACTTTAGTGGTTCATATTATTAAACATTATAACTTAATATTAAACTTGAAATGAAACATGAAACCAATTCGAATGCTTTGCAGCCTTATTTATAGTGATAAAAAGCCACCTCAAATTAAATAAATCCGAATTTAAACGAAAAAAGAAAATCTCTAAATTTATCTAAAAAAAAGTTAAATTAAAATTATTACACATTAAAATATTCCCAACTATTTAACTAAAAACCACCACAAAGCAAAACGACACATAATTAAAGCATCAACACATCAGTCTAAAGCCAGTTCGCGATGTGGCTGGGCGTCCTGTTTCTCATCGCGGGCGCGGGCGCGATCACGCGCGATCAGTTCTACCCTCACGGCCATGGCGTGGACCAGAGGCTGCCACGAGGTTCCTCGGTTTCTTCACCGGAAATTAAGCTGAACGTGCCCATTTTGTTCTTTGGAGAGACATACGAAAATATATATGTAAGTTAGCTTTTGTTTTTTTTAATTGCTAAGTTTCGTAGGGTAGGATCAAATTTTTGATTAAGTTAGTCAGGTTTGATTGTATATAGCAGGGTAGGAGAAGTGATAGTACACTCCGTTCTCATAACTTTCCGCCCAATTTTAATACATTAAGTACGTGTTTAGTGCCGGTGGTTTTTGTTAAATTGTTTCATGTCATTTCAAAAAAATGAGTAATTCAGAAGTAAAAGTTAATTGAAATAATTTGGAGCTTATCCTAATATTTTTTTCTCTATTGTAAATAGAGTGAGATTTTATCAAAAAATCTTTTTAAACATTGTTTATTATCTGTTAAATTCGAATTCCTAGCCTATGTAAATGCCCAGTATCAAAAGCTGACGTAGAATAATGACCCCATCAGTTTTCTTCGAAATGATATAATATTGATAAATGTAAAATATTTTAATAACGAAGATAAATAAATTTACCATACTTCGTCTTTTAGAAACTTTTGAAATCTTTAAGTTACTTTTTAGTTTAATTTAAAAAAAACATTTTGTATTAAAGATGACATGCTATAATAAAATTATAATTGTTAATAAATAATTAGTACGTAAGCTATCGATTATTTATTTTGATAATAAAGATTCTTATTTTTGGAAATGATACACATTTTTACGTCCCACTGTTTCTCAGAAATAGTTTGGGTAAAGTGTCGACGAAAATAAAGAAAGTGGAAATCCCGAAATACAAATAATGAACGGACGTTTGTTTATATTATATGCATTTTTACTATCGCACGCCGTCGTGTGCCAAATGTATTTATTTTGTCTTTGCAAGCTAATAATATATGAAAGTTGGGTATAATTTAGAAATGAGGTGACCTTAGAAATTATTTTCTAAATATATAAAATATTAATGTTATCTATATATCTCGTATATATTAATATCTCTAAGTCAAAATGCTTGTCAACTATAAACTCCGAAATGTCACATATTAAAGTGTTCTGACTTAAAAGATAAGATAATTTTTATCTTAATTATTGATGTATTTTTTATTTTAATAGCAAATTTAGTTTAATATGGTCCTATACCAAGAGCCAATGATTGCCAGACCTTCGTTCTTTATAAAACCTGAAAGTTTCTTAAACTTAAATGTCGGTTAGTGGTTTGGCAGTTAGTTAACTAAGGTGTATGAAATAGAACTTTATATATGTAAAACTGTAACAATAAAGGATTAAAGGTTCCAGAAAATATAACTCATATGGTTCTTTTATAACTTTGTCAATTTTGTTATATTATAATTATGTAATTTATTTAAGCAAATTCATATACAATATGATGAAGCGTTCGCAAAGTCCACATATTTTCTATTCAAATTATTTCTTTTATACATATGTATTATGGTACTTAGAAGGTTAAAAGGCGGTGGTATCAAAAAATTTCAAATTCAAATCTTTGTATGCTAATCCTTACTTCCGTTATTTACACGTGCTCGAGTTAATTGAAATGGAACAACGTCCGAAATTATAATTGTTAGGACAATAGACAGTGTATTAGATAAAACAAACAAATTAGGTTTGTTCATTTCTAATGGTCGTCATTTATTAATGAATAATTTATAATTACCTAAAGAAGTTGGCAGGAAGCGGATGGTTCCGAAGAGATTTTAATGTAAATTTAAGTCATAATTTTTTCAGCTTTATGATGCAGACACCTAGTGTTAAGATACTCTGTTTTCCGTTTCCGAATCCAGGGTATTACGTGTTACATGACAAAATTCAACCAAAAACCATCTTACTCCGGGGAATCACTCTCAGTAAGAATCGAACCCACAACCAATGCGTTTACAGTCGGCCACTGTGCCACTGCGACATTATTACGCCCTACATTAGTTTGATCTAATATCAATAACTTTAGGACTAATCAGAAGTCATTGCCCGAGTGTCCTCCGCCCACGTGTTCCGCTGCACTCTTATCAAAATTGCACTAAATGAAGATTCGCAAAATTAATATTAAATTATTTACCATTGTTAAAATAATTCTATATTTTATTTTATTTACATTCACGGTTCTTCCTTATACAATGCTGTATTTGAGAGCTTGTTCGTAGTACATGTCGATAGATTCGATGACAGATGATTGTTTTGTGATATCGTTTTTAGGGTTCCGTATCTCAAAAGGTAAAAACGGTACCCTTATAGGATCGCTTTGTTGTCCATCTGTCCGTCAGTCTAGTCCATTAATCTTGAGAACGCGTGGAGGTATGAAGCTGAAATTGACATCAAATATTAGGTCTATCTTTAAAAAAATTACTGAAAAATGAATGAAACTTAAATCAAATCACAAAAGAAGAACATATTGACCTTGTTAAAAATTAAACTGTAATTGTATGAACTATAACACATTTGCAAATAAGTAACTTAAATATACAAATATTTTATAATAATTGTTATGATAAGTGTAAATTTTTATAATAAATAATAATTAGGTAATCTGGACTGTGGGAACCTGTCATTTAGTCAACTATTTCAGTCGAATATTTTAATAAAAAAAATAACAATTAGAGTTAAACGTGAACATCTACAAAGTAGTATGAAGAGAACTATTATTATATACTTTATTTTTAGTTAAGGCATTATGCCGTATATTGCATGGGAGGCAGAGGGCATCTGGGATCTAGTGTTAAGATATTCCATTCATATAAAACACTGCCGTTCCTCTCTTTCCGATTTCTGGAGGCATTGCATGTTGAATGGCAGAACTCAGAGGCGTGCTTTTACCTCGAAATATTAAATATTTAATTTTCTCGAGAACTCACAACTTGTTACGTATACAGTCGCCCTCATCCTTTTTTTTCCAAAAAAAAAATAAGTAAAAGGCCAAATATCTACATAGTATCAACAGGACTATTATAATATTATGAATGTATTATATTTAGCTTAGAAATTTTTGTGTTGTTATCTGAAGTTAAGCAAATGTCAAGACCTCAGTAGGTGCCTAAGCATTCGATATTGTTATCGGTGGGGTCACAGCGTGTGTTCTCGTACCTAATCAAAAAACATATTTTACTATGTAAGTATACTTACTTAATAATTATTACGCAAGAGATCTGTAATAATTATACAATACTAGCGGACGCGCGCAGCTTCACTTGCGTATTTAGGGGGTGAATTCTAATAACCCATGAAACATATATTCAATGAAATATTTTTAAGAGTCTAAATTTCAAATTTTATAAAAATCGGTGGCGATTTAAAGATTTTTCCATACAAACTTTCAACCCCTTATTTGCACCCTTAGGGGGTGAATTCTAGAAAACCATGAAACACGTGTTCAATTAAATACTTTTAAAAATCTAAATTTCAAATTTTATTAAAATCGGTGCAGATTTAATTTTTTTTCCATACAAACTTTGAACCCCTATTTCACCCCTTTAGGGTTAAAATTTTTCAAAATCCCTTCTTAGTGGATGTCCAGATTACGAAAGTAAACATCTGTCCAAATTTCATGTTTCTACCATTAGCGGTTACTGCTGTGCGTGCGTCTTACCTCAGTCAGTGAGGACAAGTCCTTTTATATATATAGATTTACACAATATGTCTATAGGTATAGGCACTGAGAGTAATTTGAGTGCCTGTCTACAGGCAAAATCTCTAGAATTCGGCGGAAAGTGAGGAATGGAGTGTCTTAACACTAGGTTCCCTCTGCCTACCCTCGTGTGTGCGGGATATAGCGTGAAGCTAACTTATTTTTTTATTATTTTTATTACCCGCTCTTATAATACGAAACGTGGCATTGAGCTTCGCCATTTAACAGAATCTCCGAATTCGGCTAAAAATTAGAGAACGGAGAGCCTTAACATAAGGTTCCCTCTACCTAACCTGCTATGCTGAACTATTTGAGATCTAAAAACATAATATATATTTATGTATTAATAAATATTCTTATAAACGTATCAAGTAATTTAA
>HE671387.1:0-15641 GCA_000313835.2 Heliconius melpomene melpomene
GCATGAAGCTGGTTAAAGAAAAATTGCTCGTGTGGTCAATGGAAAATGGAAATGGAAATAACTATGACCTGTATATGATATATGACACATTTCAATGTGACCGAGGAAGCTTTGAGAGCAAGTACAGTTGCCTACATTCCACATTGAAACGGTTCTCGTGGTGTACTCCAGCCACAGATATCTCCGATAAATAGATTTTCCATCACAAACTAGAATTTTTCAATTCGATCCAGTAGTTTCATTAGGCAAATAAACCTTTCAGCTTTATAATAGAATAGAATATTATTGACGTAATAAAATAAAGATTTTCGAGATCGTAATGGCGTAGTAGCACAGCGTCTGACTGTAAATGCAACTGTTGTGGATTCGATTCCCACTCGACGAAATTAATGATTTTCATTTATTCATTCTAGTAAGAAGACAAAGCTTGGCACTAATTTTTATTTAATGTTTTCAAAATTGAGCAGAATGGGATGTGGAATGTCTTAACACTAGGTTCCCTCTGCCTTCCCTATATAAAGCTAAATAAAATCGTAGAAATATTAAAAAACAAAAGTAAAAAAAGACTCGAAAAACATTTTAGTTCTTCAAGTCGTTCTCGAGTAAAGTACCAATTGATCTTAGTCCCTTATGAAATACTCGTATGTAGATGGTAAGGCGTTTGTCACAAAGAGAAGTCAATGGTGGCAGACCTTAGGAGGATATGAGAGTGTATATATACATATATATAAAAAAAAATCTGTGCGTTCGTTTCGAGTGGAAATCTTTTAGGAAAAGGCAAATGTATTGAATCACAGAACGATCGAGTTGAAGGCCGCCTCGAGTTGTGCTTTGTTTCCAAATGTTATATTCGAATATGATTTAGCCTTTGATAGTACATTTTAGATGGGAAGCGAAAATATTATAAGCTCTTATATGTAGACAAGCGTGTGATTGTAACCACGGTAGGTTGTGGATTCGATTCCCTCTTGAGGAAATGAAATTAATAATTTCGTTTCCTCGCTCTGGTAACGAGGCAAAGCGTGGCGATGAGTTCCGCCACTTAATAATAATGCGTCTATAATTTGGTGGAAAGTGGGTAAGGGAAATGTCTTAATGGGAACGGAGTCTCTTAACAGACGAGCATACGGGTCATCTGATGGTAAGAGATCACCGCCAACCACGACTCCGTGCAACACCACGTGCCTTGGAGGCGGAGATACCTTTTTTGTCACGCTTTTTTAAAGATACACATGGCTTATCACCCTGGAAACACTGCCGCAGGTAGGCTATTCCTCAGTGTCGCGTGTCTCATCGGAAGATTCTTGAAAATTGGCGTGAAGTACTGTCTCACTCTGCTTATGACTCCTAGTTTCCTCTGCCTACCTGCTATGTGAAACGATAACGTTATTACTTGGACCAAGAAAGAAATGAAATTAATGATTAACACCAATTAAATGTCAATTAAATATTAATTGATGTTTCAGAGCCCCAATAAATACTCTACCACCAATTACAATAAAAGCTGAAGTTGTAAAAGTCGACACGCTAACTACAATAAAGTGAATTAACATAAATAACTTTCCCATGGAGTGAATGAAAATCGGAAGGATCCATTGACTTGCAAATCGAAAATCACTCTTTACCCAACTCCCACTAACTTTTGCGACGAAATTCAAATTTCTTCCCAATCACTATTATGTATCTTGATAAATTCGCTGGTAGCCAAAGGTTTAATAGAAACCCTCCGTTTTATCTGAATATTAAATGTCTCCTTGTTTTTGATTTTATAATCTTGGATTGTGAAGTCCAAACGGAAACGGAAGAAATAAAATTTATTATTTATTTTTGAAGATTTGAAATAAGGTTTCCTTTAGGCAGTCAATTTGGTGAAAGATTATGTCTCGAGAATTCGACGGAAGGTGGGAAACGGAAGTGTCTTAATAGGGGGTGGAGTGTCTTGACACTAGGTTAGTTCCTTCTGCCTACGGAAATTACATTAATTATAAAGTAATAATATTTTTAATAATGTACTACTTATTATTATTTATATTTATATATAGACGTTCTATTATTTATATTTTTTTATACAGAAATATGGAAGTCCTTTATTTTTTTCTCCGAAGTACTAAGTATATATTTCTCATAATATTTCTTCTACAGAGACTATAACTAAGTAGATTTACTTATATAAAATTATAATTTAAATAATAAGTGTATATTTTATATTAATAAAAAAGTAAAAGCTCAGTTATAACATCATAAATACTATATCTAAAATTTATTTCCGTATATGCAAAGTTAAAAAATTATCTTCAAAACCTAACGATCGTTCGCCTTGCTCGTTCAACATCGAATTAGGTCGAGACGCTTCCAGCATATAGAGCGCCATTACCCAGCTCACCAGGTTACCTAGAATTCATTTTCTTTAAAATATTAAATTAAAATATATAAAAGGCTATCGAGGTGCAGAGGTTCAAGCGTGAAGCCTAAGCTAGTAAGTTGTGGGTTTGATTTCCTTTGGGAGCAATGAATTATTTAATATTTTCGTTTCATTTCTCAGGTAAGGAGGTAAAGCGCGAATTCGAGTTCCACCACTCAAAAAGTCTGTACGGACATGTCTTTTTTGACTATCCCGCTATATACGGGATACAGCGGGAAGCTAACAAAAGAAAAAAAATGTTTAAAACTTCATTTTAAGCTTGGATTTAATTAGAATATATTGTCTATTTGCTCTTTCCTCGCGCTCCTTTGTTAACTGATGAGTGACTATACTGCTGCGATGCTAACGCTGTTTACTTATTAAATTTAGTATAAGTACTAAAATAAATTTAACATTTTCTATGCTAATTGAAAAATATGGTGATCGTTTATTGTAGAAAGAGCAGCGTTGAGTTACGGTATTGTACACGCTGTCTTGAAGCTTGGCGGTGATTGGAGATTGAAGCCTCTTTAGGGGTGAAGGTAGTGTTTTATCTATATCTTTTTTAGGGTTTCGTATCTGAAAAGGTAAAAATAGAACCGTTAAAGGATCAAATTGTTGTCTGTCTGTTAAGGCCATTTATCTGGAGATTGCGTGGAGGTATGAAGTCTGCGGTTCGATTCTCTGTCAACAAAATTAAATAATACGATTTATGGATGGTTTTTCCTACATATAGTTATGATATTGTGCATGCAGTGAGAATTACAATATAAATATAGGAAAGAAATCGAAAAGTGAAATTTTATAGGGAGGTAAGAAAATTTTATATATTTAATTTCCTCGAGTTAGAATCGAACCCACACCCTGTCGTTTACAGTCACACGCTTGTGCCCCTGATTGCGACTGTTTCAGCCTTTAAAATAATTGATAAGTTTTATTCCATCTATACTAGTATGCGTATATGTTTATGTTTTTTAAAAATAGTTTTGTCATTTCTATACAACATATATAAAATTTAATATATTTCACATACACTAGTACCTACAATACCTGCAATGCAGGTATGTACTCGGTGTAGGTACTATTTTTATGAACCTTTAAAATTTTGTTCGTCCACAAAGACTTTAAATAAAAATATATATTTATTTAATTTCTAAAACAAAACATTTTCTTATAATTGGATTTAAAAATTGGTATTTTTGAGTACTCAGTTTTTAATATATAAAAAATTAATTCAATTTTAATTAGTTATTCTTTATTTTTCTCGTATATATAAATTAGTGGCATTCACTCTAGATAATGAATTGTTTTCACCCTCTCGGTCCGGTTACAAAACAAACTAGAGAAAATGGAGAATTGTACCTTAACATTAAGCTATCTCTATTTACTCTGTTATAGAGTAAAATAAAATAAATTAAGTTCGATAACTAAAACCTATCTACTGATAATCACGCTTTAAAAAGTATAATACAAGAAACTATACACTGGTCTCACATAACCCGACTTTTTGCAACTCCATAGTAGGATAAAAAAATAAGGAAAATTGAAATGAATTCTAAAATTGTAATCGAAGGTTCAAAGCAAAACAGTATTTATTATACCATTACCGTACATACGTTTATTGCGTTCACGTATGTAGGTTCACATACGTAAATTCATCTGAAATTGGCAATATTAAAGCAGCACGTAACAGACTTCATTACAAAGAGAGTGCTGATGAAATTCGGTCGTTCTCTCCATGTTTCTTTGGAGGCCTCCACCTACCCTACTTGACGTTTATTTCTTTTTTATTATTTTTTCTTTCGCTATCATCGAATTTAGAATTTAATATTGCCAGATGTAAAAATGTGATGTCGCGTAAAAATGACGTTGTTTAATTTGACGTAGAAATGGAACGCTTATTTAAATTTTCGAATATCTAACGCTTTCGAAATATTCAAGGCATAAACCACGTGTTGGTTTTTGAAAGAAATCAATTTCAACTGTATTATTACGAAATAGAGTTCTATTTGACTAAATCCAAGAGTTATTTAAACGTCATTCGTTGTAGAATACTTGGCGTCATCTGTCAACTCCACCGGCCAATTAAAAGGGACCTGCGCGTTCTTTCAATTACTTAACTGCCGGGTTAACCTTGTACAGTACGGTCAACGAGTCGTGGGCCTGAAGTTAGGTTTTCTCATCTATTGCACACTCGATAGACAAGTAATCGAAACTGCACAGTCATTTACACCTTACCTCACAGCGGCCACGGCTCGTTGACCGTACTGTGCTGGTCGACGAAGCTATAATTTTAATACTATGAGTGCACTAAACCATATATTTGGCTCATTAGGTTTTGATCTCGGCTTAACGAGCCGCCCCTAATTGCGGGTGCCAGCAAAAAAGGAAAATGGCCAATTTTCTGTTAATGTTTCACACGCTTTTAATCTTTTTATGATTGATAGATCATCAGCCTCATAAAATTTATGGGTGCTGTGTATTCTTTACGGGCATTGAATGAGTGTTGTATATGGGGGTTTAGGCGGTAGTCTAAATTTTTATTTTATTTTTTATTCCATAAATAGCATGGTAAAAAGCCCTTGCACTGCCGAATTTACCGAAAAGAAATGTACATGTAAAAATCTAATTTGAAATTCCATATTTACTTACTACTACTCTCTAAATGGGTAAAAAATGCAAAGAGAAAATGATGCTTAGAGAAAATAAAAGTCTCAAAATAAAATAAAAAAATCTTCTTAGTTATTTTCTATTTATATAGTTACATGTTATGCTGTTTTAGAAATAGTATGTCCCTTTTACACTGCCTACGTTTTTATATAAAACTAGCGGCCCGCCCGCGGCTTCGCCTGCGTAAACTAAGTTATTATTAATTTCTGTCTCCATGAGTACCTACACCGTATAAGTGACGTCCATGCAAAATTTGAGACCTAGCATTTAGTAACGAATGACAAAGACAAATGTCATTAGTAACGAAGTTTCATACAAACTTTCAACCCCAAAAACAAACCTTTAGAAGTTGAATATTGCAAATTCCCGTCTTAGCGAGCACCTACGTCGTATAAGTAACTCCTATGCAAAATTTTACATTCCTAGCACTTGTAGTTTCTGAGATTTCGTGATGAGTGAGTGACCTTTCGATTTTATATATATAGATAGATTTACAATATTTCACATCTGCATTGCAGGTGCTGAGTGTATTTTTTTTAAATTATACTTTTATTTGTAGCTTCACGCTGTATCCCGCACACAGAGTAAACCTAGAGTCATAGTGTTAAGATACTTCGTTTTTATTAAGAAACTTCGGTTCTCCACTTTCCGTTGAATTCTGGAGATATTGCGTCTTGAGAAATGGAACTCAACGCCGCACTTTGCCTCGTTAGCAGTGTAAGCTAATGAAAACAATAAATTTCGTTTCCTCAAATGAGAATCGAACTTACAACCTGGCCTCAAATTACACTTAAATAAAAAAAATATCACGAAAAAACAGTCCTAATAAACACAACCTGTCTTTGTACAAAGAGTTAAAGAATACCGTAATTACTTAAACAACTGTCCAGGAAATTAATCACCGGAAAAAAAAGGAACTTTCCAAAAACACCTTCAAAACTGGTCTCGGTGCGATTCTTACTAATTTGAACTCCTCTCCCCTTTAATTTACAGAAAACAGTGGATTAATAGGTCTCCGTGGTGACCTTAATTAAAAAGCTCCGCGGTTATTGTTTTAGGGTTCCGTAGATCAAAAGAAAATAATTGGATCTTTATAGAATGACTTTGTTGTTCGTCCGTCTGTGTCTGTTAAGACCATTTATCTCGAGATCACGAGCAAGATTTAGCTGAAATTAATATCCATGGAATTCACAAAAATAAGCCCTAAGTAAACACAATCAAAAGATACAAGCTTTTATGTTTGTTGTAGACATACAATCATGATTTTGGTACAGAACTCTTTGGGGGTGAGACCGACTCACACTTGACCGTTTTTATATTTTATCTGGAAATGAAAATGGACCCGCCTAAACCAATGTTATATTATACGAGAATTAATCCTTTCAATATTTACTTAGATAATATTCAATGTTAGATAATAACACCCTTTTAACGTAAATGGATAAATGTTTTATCTAATATTGTACCGTCGTGAAGTTGTGAGTTCAATTCTCATTCGGGAAAATGTTTGTTATTTTCATTTCTTCGCTCTGGTAACGAGGCGAAGCCCAGCGTTTAGTTCCGTCTCTCAATACGCAATACTTCGAGAATTCAGCGGGTAGTTGAGAACGGAAGTGTCTTAATGGGGAAGGTAGTTTCTTAACACTTGTTCTCAGGTTAACGCAATGAGCGTACAGTGGAAAAGGGTATGTCTAAAATGAAACCTGGGGACCTGGTGTTTTGAAATACCGTTCCCATTAGAATATTTCCGTTTACATTTTACGCTGATTTCTGAAGGCATTACGTGTTGAGTAGTGGAACCGCTCTTTTTTGCTTTATCAGATGAAAACGTTAAATATTCCATAGTTTCCTCGAGTGGAAATTATCGTGCCTACAGCAGTTAGAGTCACACTCTTGTGGGACACGACTGGCCTTTCGTTATTAAGGAGGGGAGGATATGTTTTGATACTAAAAAAATATAGATTTTTCAATAATGAAGTGATTTTTCAATAGTGAAATGAACCAATTACGTATTTTTGTATATTTTTTCCATATTATACAAAAAGCTATAGCTCTTGTCAAAGTTAACCGACATATACATAGAGAGCTCAAAAAAAATTAATAAAACATCAAACTAGTCGACATTTAGCAATAAATTCAATATCAGTACCCAAAAACAGTTTGAAAGGAAAACCCCGATATCGATTCATAGAAATCAGAGCGCGGAAATAATTCGTAAACCACCGCTTCGAAAATATTAAAACCGTACACCGAACAATTAAATGCGATGAAAAATATAACTGTTACTGAGTTTTGCAACTTGTCGCATGTTTATTTTTTTTATTTTCTAAATTGGGGTCTAGGAGGTAGGAGGAGGTCTATAATCCAAGGAGTGAAATTCCGATTATTTTCTAAATATATTTTTTAAATAAGTATCCTATGTCCCTTCTAATACCTTCAAAAATATGTGTAAAAAGTTTCATGATAATCGGTTAAGCAGTTTTCGCGTGATAGCGTGACAGACAAACTTACATTCACGTTTATAATATTAGTATGATAAATGGATATTAGGAAAATATTTGAAACTCCTCTAATATTTGAACTTCTTCTACAAAACGAATTCTTCTCTTGTAACGGGAGAAGCAGACTGTCTCATTGCGAATGCGATAGCTATTGATTCAATTCCTAATTAGGGGACTGAATTATTACCATTACCCCTTTCTAAATAGGCTATTTTAAATTAAGCTGGGTTCGCCCACCTAGCCTAAGTTAAGCCTAGAAAACACTTATTTATTAAAATTATATATTTGTATATAACTTACTTATTATAATAAAATATAAATTAATTATTTAAAATTTCAGATATATTTCAATTCAAAATAAACTTTCGGTCATCGAAATGGGCAAAAATAATGATAGTGTCGAAGGTAAATATATAAAACGGGAGCCGCGGACCGCATTGGGGTAAGTTCGAACCCGCTCATTAATAAACGCCTCGCCAAAGGAACGTCCACTTGTTACTTAACTAATTAAAATTATCACTTTGTTTTATTAGCTTGTTTTTTTTTAATGAAATTAACACTTTGCTTTCACGCTGTATCCCGCAAATAGCGGGGTAGGCAGAGGGAACTTGGACCCTTAAGTTAATATAATCCGTTCTCGTTAAAACGCTTCAGTTGGTCACTTTCTGCTGAAGTCTCGAGCGTTTTGCGGAACTCAACGCCGCGCTATGCCTTTACCAGAGTGAGGAAATTAAAATATTAAGTGTCCTAAATTAGGGTGGTAAGGGGAGAACAGATTGTTTTAACCCATTTTTTATATGCCCTGCTATATCTGGGATAAACCATGAAGTTAAAAAAAATAAAACAACAGCTACCTACAAATATTGCTTAGAATGGAAAAGTAAAAAATATTTCCCTATTCTAAATTTTAATGTTTTATTTTATTTTCTAAGTAGTAGATACAATAAACCATTTAAAATTCAGAACGATATCTCCCATAGGTATTCATCAGTATCTACCTGACACACCAATATAAATGTTAAGTGGGTAGAAATCGAGAAATACCAATAAAAATTGAAAAATAACCCGAATGTGAATGCATTACTGTGAAATATTTATAAAACAATTGAACAATTGTGAATTTGTGTGTAAATCAAGTTGTCAGTAGAGTTATATACGAGCTTGTGTGATCTGGGTGCACCTGACGCCCTGCCCAGCCCAGCCCAGCTGCCGACTGGGGGGTGTATCCTTTGTAGATTAATTAAAATTCTGCATTTCTATAGATTATTTGTTATTTTAGAGCTTTGATGTTGATACCTAACTTTGTGCGATGTAAGTGTGTTTGATTCTCGGTTGGAGAAATAAGTTTACATTTCATTGTTTTAGTGATAAAGAGAGAGCAACTCGTAATATTTCGAAAATCCACGGGAAGTGTACCCACGGAGTGTCTTAATTCTCTTCTATACAGCCTAAAAACATTTTAGTTTGGGTACTTTAGAATTAATTTGAGGAATTTTCATCATTTCTATTTACTTTTACTATATGAATACGTAATGTCTCGTTTTGTGATGGAAAGTGGAGGCATTATTTAGAGACATTAATAATTATGCTAGAAGCAAATTTAAAAAAGTGTATTCGAGGTTATTTAAGTATCTATATGAATCCCTATATCTATCTATATCCCCGCAAAACGGGGCCCCTTCGATCTTGCTCCGACTTTCCGAGATGTACCCGTGCCGATGGCTGACCATCTCGAGCTTCTTGGCATGAACCTTACGTCAGATTTGAACTTTGGACGTTACATCGAGTCTTTGGCCACAACTGCAGCTAAAAAACTAGGTGTCCTATCAAAGGTTAGGCAGTATTTCACTCCGGGACAGCTTCTTCAACTCTATAAAGCTCAAGTCCGATCGAGTATGGAGTACTGCTGCCACCTTTGGGACGGATCTGCTAAATATCAGCTGGCGACCTTAGACTCGATTGAAAATCGCGCCAAGAAGCTCATTGGCAATTCGGCGATTGTTGAGGCAAAGCTGCAAAGCCTTGAGCATCGCCGAAAGGTGGCTTGCCTGACGATTTTCTACAGGATCCATTTCGGAGAGTGTGCAGCAGCACTGCATGACTTAATACCCTCTTCTCCTTTCTATCTGCGGGACAGTAGACGTAGGCAGGGATTTCACCCATACGTCGTCGATATACCATCTTTTCGAACGCAGCGCTTCGCCTCCACTTACCTAATGCGAACGGCTAAGGAGTGGAACTCCCTGCCTGCTGAACTGTTCCCCGTCAAGTATAACCTGGCCCTCTTTAAGGAACGAGTGAATAGGTACTACCTAGGCAAGCATGCTCCACCTTCGTTCGCATCGTCACTTACCACCAGGTGAGATAGCGGACAAATGCTTGCCTATCAACAATAAAAAAAAAAAGAAAAAAAAAATACTTTTTTGGTTTATTCGTTATTTATAATGCTTCTTAACATTGCACTATTAGCGTTTTTTTATGAGCTTCTCGTTGTACCTTGCGCACAACGGAGAAGGCAGATGGAACTTAGTGTTAAGACACTTCGTTTCTCATTTCCCGTCGAATTTCGGAGGCATTGAGTGTGGAAATGGAACTTAACGCCGCAATTAATAAACTATAGTTCAAACTATAAGCGGTTAATTCTCTATAATGGTAATATGCGGTCTTTATATATAAATTTTGTCAAAATGGTTACTCCATTATCTAGAAAATTAATTTTAACTTTAATATGGAGTCGATTTAAGCTAACGACACTTGACATTTAGTATGAGATAGGGCGGGACTATAAAATTAAATTTAAATTGTTTAGCACATTATTCTCGTAATATTACTGTAATAATTGAAATATCAACTAAGTTTACTAACTTTTTTTTTGGCTTTACAGTGTATCCTGCACGTAGCAGGGAACATAGTGTTGAGACAATCCGTTACCATTAAACCACTTATGAGCCCCACTTCACTTCAAATTCTGAAGGAATTGGAATTCGCGACAAATGGTGGGTTAGGGGATCTAACTTCGAAGAAATTAAATATTAATTTAAAATATATATTTCCATTTTCTTCGCTTTGGTATCATGGCAAAGGGCGGCGTAAGTTCTGCCACTCAACACGCAATGCCTCCAGAAATCGACGGAAAGTGGGGAACCAACTGTCTTAACACTAGGTTCCCTGTACCTACCCTGCTGTGTGCTTGAAGCTGATTTATTTGATTTTTATTTATATTTCGACTTTTCGCTTTAGCCGTATTAAATTACCGCCTACTTAACGACAGTTTTTAAAACACAAACCATTCTGTTTTAAAACAAGAAACAAGAACGTATTCAGTGGAATTGCGATGAATTTTATGTTCCAACTCGCTCCGAACTTTATAAAGACCATCTTTTACCAAACTTAACACTTAGCTTCTTAGTTTATTAGTTGGCTGACGAAACTAACGAAATGGTTGTCCTTAAATAAAGGAAAATGCATTTTTGTAATTATTTACTAGATATAAGTTACTAATTGTTAATGGAGTTGTTGGGGCAGTGGCGTAGCTAGGGTATTTGCTGCCCGGTTCATCGCCGTTGAGTTCTAAAAAAACAAAGTGATCGTCGACTTTGATGCCCCTTTTATTTTGATGCCCGGTGTGGCTTAAAGGTCTTGATGCCCTTTAAAATGGTATAAAGTCTAAAAAACAAAGAAAAAACACACTAATCGTCGACTTTGATGCCCTTTTCCTGTTGATGCCCGGTGCGACCGCACCGCTCGCACCCCCCTAGCTACGCCACTGTGTTGGGGCAAGATATATTTTATCTAGGTTATTAGTGCGTATAAAAAACAAAGGTGGACAAAATTAATGAATAGATGCTAAAAACAAATTTTATTCGTATATTCGGGGAATGATAAAGATATGTCGACGGATGACAGTTCCTGGAGTGAGACCTCCCGGACGTCCAAGGAAGCGCTGGTTGGATGTCGTGATGCAGGACATGACAGCCAATGTTTTAACCACAGAGGACGCAAAAGACCGTGCAATGTGGAGTAGGTTGAGTAGGAAGGCAGACCCTGGCAATAGCCGGGATTAATGCCAGGAGGAAGAAAGATGACATGACTATGAATGTACTATTATGTGAAACCTATATTGAAAAATAAAGTTTTCAAGCTGTGTCACGTTGAATGCTGATATTCAACACACAATGCCTCCAGAATTCGGTGGAAAATGGGAAACCGAAGCGTCTTAACGGGAACAGAGTGTCTTAACACTAAGTTCCTAAGTACTCTCTACCTATCCTTCTATGAGTAAGCTAGAAAATACTATAGCCTTTTAATCTATATTCAACTTACACAGTTAGTACTTTATAAATTTTTCATGAAACACTGTGAAAATAAAAAATCTTTCACATATTCAATTCATAGTGTGTGAAAAAGGTAAAAATTGAATAGAAAATTTCATATAAACGTTTTAAAAAAAAAGTGAAAATCAATAATACACTTACATAGGTGTTCCGCAATAATTTCCATATTTATGAAACAGGAATCGGTACAAAGTGCGCGTACTAGTTCACCGTTCAGCAATTTCCGTTAAATTTCAATACAAATGTAAACAAAATAAAAATTTATATTTGTTAGGCGAGGGCTTGGCTGGGGAACGAGTTTTATTCGCGGGTATTTTTTAAAGTGTTGGAAGTGTTTTTTTGCGGTTTTTCGTATCTAATTTCCTGTTTTGAAGAATAAATGCTAAGGGACGATAAAATCTATTTTGTGTATTTGAGGTTCAGTTACGAGAAAACTTTTGTGTGGGTATTGGTACAGTATACGCGACGGGTGTGGGTTCGATTCCCACTCGAGGAAATTAAATAATATTTAATTAATATTATCATATCTTCGCTCTGGTAACGAAGAAACGTCACGCCTTGAGCTCCGCTATTTAATGCACAAAGTCTCGAGAATTCGTCGGAAATTGGAAGTGTCTTAATGAGAAACGAGGTATCTTAACAATAGGTTCTGAGCTTTTCTGCTATGTACGGGATACAGCGTAGACCTAAAAAAAATCAAGTTGTCGAACCTAGTACGTGTTGCTTAACCAACACATAATATAGCAGGAAATGCAGAGGGAACATAATGTTAAGACACTCCTTTTCCCAATTTCCATCAAATTTTGAACGACAGAACTCAACGCCAGCTTACTCTTACAACCAACCAACCAACCAACCAACCAACCAACCAATCAACAATACAAATAACTTGTATTTAGTTATTTCAAATTCTCACAGATACTACCTCTACCTATATGCAATTTCAAAACTTATAACTGTAACCACACATTGCATATAATATTAGATAAACAAATTTACTCCCGAACACTTCACGTTATAACTTATAGGCAACACACAGTGTTAAACTTCTAGTGTACGATCTAGTTTTGGACGTGCATCTACTATTATTCGTAGTTTCCTTTTTAATTTTAAATCAATGTTATACTCGTATAAGAAAGTTCTTCTTTAATATTGTACTATGTTTAGATCTTTTGTGCCCAAAGGCTCAACGGCTGTAAATAATAGGTTGTGAATTCGGTTCTTACTCGAAGAAATATTGAATATTTTCATTTCAGTAGCCAGGCAAAGCACGGCGATGAGTTCTACCATTCAAAACTCAATGCCTTCAGAATTCAGTGGAAATTGGGGATTGGAAGTACCTTAATATTAAGTTCCCAGGTTCCCTCTGTCTACCTTTCTATGTGCGGGTGTATCCCTAATATATTTATTATTGATTTGAAAATAAAGCTGAAACTAATTGACGAATTAACATTAATACCAGGAATCGAACCTGCTGTGATACGATAATTAAAAATCGTCAATATAAATTAATATCCTATATCTTATAAAACAAAGTCGCTTTTCGTGTCTGTCTGAACTTTCTAACTCTTCTTCTTCTAAACCACCCAACGGATTTTAATGCGGTTTTCACCATTAGGTTGAGTATTTCTCAGGGAAGGTTTATATATAGTTTATTATTTGTACATTCTTATGTAAATTAACATAAATACGATAAATGTGTATAAAGTCCTACCCGTTGAGACACTTTCGCGCATGCGCTGCTTTAATGGTAAGTACTACATGAAAATAATGTACTGGAGTATTGTTCCTCTTAATAAGATCTACAAAAAAGTCCGCGAGAGCATATTTTTATCTTTTAAGGATAACGTGTAGTGATCATATTTCTGTCTAAAAATAGTAATTTCAATATATTTTTTATTGTGAGGGATATTTTTCCGTAATGGTATTAATCCTTATCCTTTAAAATACTTTATTAATTTTCTACGTTAAATGAAGATAACATTTGCTTTTTACACTATTTCGAAATTGCGAATAGTTTTAGAGAAAAACGCATTTAATTGTTGACACATCCCGCCGTTGACTCATCAGCTGTGCCGACTCAAGTTTTACTTATCCTCAGCATATAAATAAGTACATTAGTTACGTTGGCCATTTAATGTAGATCAAAACTGTCTTTTACTGTTTTTTCATTTTAATAAGTACTTTAGAAGTTGTTACAATATCAAAACATCCTTGCTGCGAAACACGCCTCGCGACGTTTTGCTTATTTATACAAGCGCGTCATGAGCAGTCATCATGTCAGTGGTAGAATGCTCGCCTGCCACGCGGGCGGCCCGGGTTCGATTCCCGGCCAATGCATTCTATTTAATTTTCCTCACAAGCAGCCACGTAGTGCTTGCTTTTCATCAGGGACAGAATACCCTCTTCAGCATTAACCACAAGCTCGAAAAAAAACCCGCCCGCTATAGAGGCATAGCAACAAAGATTTAGATGCGTTTGCACGTATTGGATAATTGGAGTTGAATGTATTATTTTAGCGCGATATATTTGGTTTCATATTTTTTGTAGTAGTTATTAGTAGGTAGGATTTTGCTTATAATTTCTTCCGTTTAAAAATAGTCATTTAACTATCTAAAAATAGTCATTTAAATATATTTTAATAAGTACTTGAAAAGATTAGTAGCACAGATTTAAAATTACGGTACCTACTAAAAAATCCTCGCCGAGTAAAACAATTGGAAAATACTTATTGAAACTACGAAAATGCGGGTTGCATTAGAATTTAATTAATTTTCACATTATCTTAAGTGCTTTGCAAACATACATTATATGAATAATCCAGTAGTAAAAGCGGGCGAAGCCGCAAGGGGGTCGCTAGTAATAAATAATACTAAAATCGTGCTTTTCGTGCATCAATGTAAGTAACTAGTACTAGTACTGTCTACGTCGTCAATATTGGTTAATTTGCTCCCAGTTTCTCAGTGCTAAGCAAGAAACTTGTCTTGTACCTACATAGATCCCTTTGTCTGAATCGAATGTAGACTAAAATATATATTTTAAATCTTTTATTATCTGTTGAAGTGATTTGCAAGTTATTATTGTAATAACGCTAATTATGCTTTTTTATCTGTGGTCCAGGACAATGGCGGGAAATTGAAAAATGTTGTTTATTAATGAAATTGATTTTTTAATAATGTATTTTTTATTGTTTTTGAGATTTATCACATTTAGTGTCAGAATGTTAATATTATAAAAAAATCTCCTTCATGTGTTCGTGTCCATACATTTACGACATATTCAAAGTGATTTGTGCTCCACTGGTACGTTCGGAACGCCAAAATCAAAGAAGAACAAGCAATCAATAACACGACATAAAGAGGTAATAAATTCAATTAAATTATATGTTTCTACTATCTACATAAGATTCAATTAAATTATAAATTCAATTAAATTATGTTTCTACTATATACATAAGATTTCTTATTGCAATTTAACTTAAAAGATGGTTTTAAATTTTGACATTTTATGATAAGTTAATCCATTTTGATAACGATTACGCTGCGTTTACATCTATAAAAATATTTTCCTCATAAGTATTCGAATCCACGACCACCCTATCACAACCCAGCACACAACCAATATAAAACTGCAGTAAATTAACATAAATTACAGTACAATTTCGAATATTAACAGAAATCCATCTCTATTTAATATCAGTAACAAACAATGAAATGAATGAATGCTATAGTTCCC
>HE671387.1:20992-33109 GCA_000313835.2 Heliconius melpomene melpomene
GTTCTGTCGTATTATATAATGTTAAGTTCAGGTTATATATATATTTATTTTGTTTTTCTGTGAGGGAAGAAGAATATGGAAAAGAGCATATAATAAATTTACATTTAGTTTTACTATGTAAGTCAAGCAAGTTATCTATACTCTTTATAATATCTTGTTTCCTCACTGACAAACTATGACCATGTAATAGTACAACAGTACTATGCTCATTTAAATTCATGGACATAATTTTCTTAATATTAAACTGGTAACTGGCTCCAGGCGAACATGCATTAAATACTGAATTTGAGAAGTGGTGACTAAGTAGGGACCCAAAGCCTTGACCTAATTTATCAGATATAACAAAAATATTTCTTGATGAGGAGCGGGAGGAATTGACAATATGAAAATTATTTTTCTTATTTTTATTGTTCTTATTTTTATTGAGTAAATTATGCATGGCCGAGTCACCCACAGCCTCTTGCGAGGGAATTGATTCAGTGGAACCTACAACTGAACAACCACAGCTATGTTTATTTGTTAGTGATTCAAATCTTTCCATGTTGTAATTGCAAAGATCAACCAAATCACCTGCAGCTAAAATATGTTCTTTAATTTGATTTTGTGAGGATTCATATTTCTCACTTAGTGCTCTGAGGGAGCTATTTAAGTTGTTTATTTCATCTTGCAGCTGGAATGTGTCTCGGTCATACATAAACCTGCTTTGAATTAATCTATTATTATAACATTCAAGTTTATTTATTAATTTTAATTTACTATTATTTAATATGTTTATTTGTCTAGATGGAAATTTTAATTTCAGAAGTTTATTAGTTTTTTTAATAAATTTATTTAATTTAATATATTTCTTTAATTTATTGTTTGATGAAAATTTAATATTTTGCTCAACATGTGAATCATCCTATCCTATCCTTATCCTTATCATATTCTTATACTAGCGGACGCGCGCAGCTTCGCTTGCGTATTTAAGGGTGAATTCTAATAACCCATGAAACATGTGTTCAATGAAATATTTTTAAGAGTCTAAATTTCAAATTTTATAAAAATCGGTGGCGATTTAAGAATTTTCCCATACAAACTTTCAACCCCTTATTTGCACCCTTAGGGGGAGAATTCTAGAAAACGATGAAACACGTGTTCAATTAAATACTTTTAAAAATCTAAGTTTCAAATTTTATAACAATCGGTGCCGATTTAAATTTTTTTCCGTACAAACTTTCAACCCCTATTTCACCCCTTTAGGGTTAAAATTATTCAAAATCCCTTCTTAGTGGATGTCCAGAATATGAAAGTAAATATCTGTCCAAATTTCACGTTTCTACGCACAGCGGTTACGGCTGTGCGTGCGTCTTACCTCAGTCAGTGAGGACAAGTCCTTTTATATATATAGATAAACAATATATAAATAAAATAAAATAAGGGCTAATGATCCAAATTATTTGTTTTTGGCATTTTATAAATTTTGGATTATGTTACCTTTTACATTAAAAAAACAGGTACAAAATCAGTTCATTTGTTCGGGACCCAAAAGAGTCAAACTTATGTAATACCTACACTTGTTTCTTTACATAGAGGAAAGGGATTACTGTTAAAACATTGTGCTCTTCACTTTCCATTGTTTCCCAGTGTTTGAGTATTTCTAATGTCTCGTGATTTCTGGAGCTCAACGCCGCGCGTTACGAAAGTAAGTAAATACTCCAAATATATACTCGTATGTATTTGAGTAATAAGATTGGATAAGTAAGTAGCTTTACGCTGTATGCTGCATATAGCAGGGTGGGTAGAAGAACCTGGGAACTTAGTGTAGACTGAACTAGAACTTGATTATATGATTATTACTTGTTTTCGCCACTTATCGAATATTCTCAAAGAACACAGCATGTGCAAAAACAAAGTCATTATAACTGATAGACCCTGTGAGCCTCATCGTGTATTCATAGCGGCGGTCGCTCTTAACGAGATTTAGTAGTCTCTGTAGTCTAAGTGTGCTGAAGGAGGTGGCCACCTGTACTTGACGATAATAATATAGGTATGCACTTAAGGGTTCTGAGTTCGATGCACATAAGCGGAATTACATTGAAACTTAATTAATTGCAATATTTTGATAGGAACTGGAACAGGAACCATTACTAATTGGTGGTCCATTCTGTTCTAGAGGTACCAAATTTACATGTTATTTTAAAGCGACAATGTTTTTGTCTTGATATATTTATGAAATAAATGTCTAGGGCAGAGGTTTGTTTAACTAACGTTAGGGCTTTCCTAAATAAACCCCATAAGAAGTTTTCTTCTAATAGAAACGTAAGAATAGGTCATGTTGTCAAGTAGTGGAAATCCTTTTGGAAGTAAGTAATTATTTAGACACTATTAGTATTCCGAAGACGTCACGTGGAGACATTTATAAAGTGCTTCTGGAACAGGCGACAGCTTTGAATTATTTGTGGCGTACGAAGTGTTTTATGTTTCTTTTTACAAAAAATAAATCAATAAAAACAATTTGGTTGAAATAATGTTATTCAAAATGAGAAGGTACATTTTTCGTGAACGTCAAATGCCGTACCACCAGTTCCTTAAGCTTATTGCCTCAGACTTGAGGTGAACTGGCTCAAGCAACTGAGGGGGAAAAGTAAAATATAGATAATATGTAAATATGAAGCCGTGTAAGTACAAAGTTGTGGGTTTGATTCCCTTCTGGTAACCAGGTAAAGTGTTGTAGATTCTGTTTCTGATGTCTCGAGGTTCCCTCTGGCAGGCTGTGTGCAGCATACAGCGTGAGACATAAAATCAACATCAGTAGCTTTTGTTAAAAATCTACTCTTTTAGAATTTAGCTGAACTAAAAAAAAACTTCGAATCCACTTAAGAGCCTGCAAAGTCCTAAAGAGTCTAACTTCGTGTCAAGTTGAAATACTTGTACTTCCCGTGGACCGACAGTTATAATATTTGGTACTGTATGTGAGAACCTACAAAGAGAAATTTAGAAAATTTATAAGTGTTTCACGAAAAATGAAAATTTATTGAGGACCGAACTGTCTTAACGGGAACAGGTGCCTTGCCTGCCTGCCTGCCTTTGCTGCCACTAAATTAGTACTTTGCGTGGTACAAAGAGATTCACATTTTTGATAATACATTTATATACGTATAGTACACATTGTCATAAATAATATCACCTGTTATTTTTTTTGAGTCACAGAGTAAAAAATGTATTAGTTTTCGCGAGTGACGGCGGACTCGCGTGTATTGTGCACGTCGGCGTTGTGCGTTGCCAGCTTAATACGCTTTTGACTTTGTAGAGGTTTTCCTGTTATAAAAAACTCTGCCTTGTGTTTTTTTAATGTATACGATATTTACATTTTAGGGTTCCGTGGAATGGCATAAAATAAAACTCTTATGGTTTCGTCATTACTATCTCTATGTCCGTGACAATTTTAAAAACATGTAGATGTCAATGAAAATGGATTCTGCCGAGATAACCTATGATTTTCGAGATATGACACAATTTTATTAGTAGAAGACTAACTTATTTTTCCTGACGAAAATTGATACTGGATTTTGGCGTAGGTAATATAAGCTTGATACAACGGAACCCTTCACGAGCGAGGCCAAATCTCACTTTACCATTTTTATTTAAATATCATAAGCAGTTGCAAGCTCTGGATGCAGCGCTTGGAGAGGCACACAGTTCTTTAAAATATTGTTTTTAAGAGGTGTAAAAGAACGCTTTGTGAAATGTATGTATGAGGAATGGAATGTATTAATACAAGGTTGAATTCGACGGAAATACGACGATACGGAAATAATACGATTTCGACGGGCTATCCTGCTGTGTGCGGGATACAGCGTGAAGCTGATTTTTTTATAACGTAATATAATACCATTAATATACCATAATAAACCCGAAAATTGAGGTAGAACCGAACTAGAGCCATCTCAAGTACTGACAAGCTTTTACCCCATGACGTCATTATACAAACATTTAAATATTCATATATTATTTAAATTAAAGTAAATTATAGCTCTAAGGAACCCAATAAATCCCACGACGATAAAAAGTAAGTAAGTATCTGATAACGTATCAGCTTCACTCCTCTGAATAATGGCTCGAGTGAACTACAGACCCTCTGGGATTTATGACCTCGTTAGAAAACCACAACCTGTGGTTTAAATGGTTATACTGATTCAGAAACTCTTCCACTTGTTGCGTAGACAGCGGGTTTGACATCCGTCTGTACCGCAGCCTTTGGCGCTCCGTTGTCTCTGACTACCCCGCTATGGATAAAGCGTGAAGTGTAGTTAAGTTAACCGCTAAGCTATTACTTATACCGAGTATGTTGGGTTTGCAGTCGTGACATGCCTATATATTTGTTAAGCAAACACCTTTTTTCAGTTTCACATTATATCCTGCACGTAGCAGGTTAGGCGACATAGTGTTACGATACTCCGCTTCCCATTTTCTGCAGAATTCTTGAGGCATTGCGTGTTGAGTGGCATAACTCAACATATGGCGTAAGGCTAAAAAAAATAAAATAAAGATAAAAGAAGTATGCCTAAACAGTACCGTAATACTCAGGCTTGCAAACGTATAGCAAAAGTTAATTAATGTTTATACTCTATTCGAAATATCATGTATTCACAAAGACGCACTGGACTGGACGACCTCTTAAAATAAACTATACTTCTGTATAAATACAAAATTGAAGTAAATTCTCGGAGCTTCCATATTCTGCAAAAACTTTTATTTGGACAATTACAAATGCAAAATCCAAAATTTGAATAAATGATTAATGAGAGCTGTGTTCGTTCTGAGCTTCCTTCCGCTGGCGACGGACGTCTCAGCAGGAATTGAATTTGATTTTTAATTTTTAACTTATATTGTTTCTATGCATATAAAAAAATCTGTTATGTACATCTGTTTGTGATTTCTAAATGTACAACAATGTTTTTAAAGTGCATATAGTTATTGACATGAGGACACAGCCATTAACAATCTCAGGCAGCTGCTGCAACATATATACTACTTCTAAAATCCCTACAAGTTCGGGATTTCCCTTTTCCGCGCAAAGAACCGCGCGTGTGAACCTAGATAGATTAAGTTAGATTAAGTAACGTTTAGTTATTATTTTTCTAATTAAGAACTAACACTATTAGTTCTTTAATAGAAAACAGTATCCGCTCGCGGCGTGAACCGATTCAAATAAAACGAACAATAAATGTTAAGTGAAGTTAGACAATATGTAATATTGAAAACTTAATTTAAATCAGCGAAGCAGTTTTTTAAACGTGTACTGTTCACAACTGCGTCGACAGGTATATATACATAGGTTTGCTCTGTCTAGAATAGGATTGTTTAGAAAATAAAAATATCACCTCGTCATAGTAATAAGAGCACGGCGTTAGATCCGCCTCTCAGCGTGCTCTGGATTTTGCAGAATATACTTGAAGCAAAAACAATCTGAGTGCTCCATCGAAAGAGAAATGCTCATTATTCTGACACTATTTGAGTATTGAACACTACTTCATACTTTATTAAGGATTAGCGGACGCGCGCAGCTTCGCTTGCGTATTTAAGGGTGAATTATAATAACCCATGAAACATGTGTTAAATTAAATATTTTTAAGAGTCTAAATTTCAAATTTTATAAAAATCGGTGGAGATTTTAAATTTTTTCCATACAAACTTTCAACCCCTTATTTGCCCCCTTAGGGGATGAATTCTAGAAAACCATGAAACATATGTTCAATCAAATATTTTTAAGAGTCTAAATATCAAATTTCATAAAAATTGGTGACGATTTAAAAAAAACCTATACAAACTTTCAACCCCTTATTTGCACCCTTAGGGGGAGAGGAGTTCTAGAAAACGATGAAACACGTGTTCAATTAAATACTTTTAAAAATCTAAATTTCAAATTTTATAAAAATCGGTGCCGATTTAAATTTTTTTCCATACAAACTTTGAACCCCTATTTCACCCCTTTGGGGTTAAAATTTTTCAAAATCCCTTCTTAGTGTATGTCCAGTTTACAAAAGTAAACACCTGTCTAAGTTTAACGTTTCTACGCACAGCGGTTACAGCTGTGCGTGCGTCTTACCTCAGTCAGTGGGGACAAGTCCTTTTATACATATAGATACCCACTACTAATGCTGTCTGTATTGAAGCCAAAAACATCCTTTAATGGTAGAACTTTGTAGAGCGAGGAAAGGAAAACTATTAATTTCCCTAAATGGAAATCGAACCCACAACCGTCCTGCTTACAATCAGACGCTTTAAAGCGTATTTAGCTCAATAATCACAATTAAATGGTTAGTTAAGTAAACATAATAAATAGTTTGAATCTCATTTAAATAGAGACGGTCAATAAATTCTTGTATATTATCTCTAGTAGAACTTAGCGCGAGGAACTTGCAAACTTTAACCTCAGTTGTTCAAGTTACTTGAAGTTATTTCTAGGATCTCCTCCGATCTATTTCCAAATTATGGCGTTTATTAATGTTGATGGCCATCACATGAACATACTTGAGATTTGAAGCTGCGCCGCTAAGCCATGTGGTCTTATCAACCTGCAAAAGTTTTCATCGCAAATAATATATACCTACGTAACTATTTCAAATTTTAATTCCTAAGGCTCAGGACTCGGACTCGGATTTGATACAGACCGACAAATCGTATAGTTTAAAAAAGTTATTTCATACAAAATAAATCGAAAACACACACTCCCCAAATGGAAATCGAATTGAAAATCTTTTAATGAATGACAAAGTAATTGAACATTGCATATACTTAATGACAGAATAATTAAGCTTCGTTACTACGATTTTATTTACGTTAACGAACGTATCACACGATTTTTTTACGATCACGCTGTATCCCGTATATAGCAGGATAGGCAGCTGGCAGAAGCAAGATTTAAGGCACTTTGTTCCCTATACACCATCTAGTTTTCGAGGTATTGTGTCTTGATTAATGGCATGCTTGAACGCAAATGCTTTTTTGTACTCTAATATGTTTGGAAATCATCCTTTCGAATGAGAAACGAACCCGCAACCTTCCTGTTTACATTTAGACGCTTCCCGCGACGCCGCGTTAACTTAAATTACAGTTTTGGTTAATTACTTTAGAAACTATACGAAAATGAAATTAACGCGGTCGCTGACGAGCATCGGGTCACACTTTGTAGTAAAGGCTCTATAATTAATGCCCAATAATTGCTCGCGTCCACTCTATTAGCGCGGGAGTCTATGTGTATATTATATATATATTTATAATGGAAATTGCTTTTAATACCAATTTTGTATAAACGTAAATTTTATGAATATTTTCACTGTGTCTGTTGACGTCGTCGACGATATATATTTCATTTCCTCGAGTGGGAATCGAGCCCACAACCGTCGCGTGGACGTTTGTGCGCCTTCCTCCTCAAAAATATACAAGATCTCTATGCAGTGAAGCTATACGTTCCTATGGTGCCTCGTCCTGGACTCCTGGATCCCGCACGCAGATGTAACTTGGGAATAGGTTCCCAGGTTACATCTTAACAGTATGCTGTTAAGACACCATTAAGATACTTCCTTTTTCCACTTTCCGCTTCTATTGTCAGAATTCCTATACGGTTATGACTTTTGTCGTTACCCTCTCTTGTCTGTTTATTTGCAGTTCATCTGCATCATGGAGTGTTTATTCTGTCAAATTGTTTCTTCATAAATTACCGAAGTCTCATTGTAAAGTAAGGAAGGCAAGTCTTGGGTGTTTGCGTCATTCAGGTCAGAGCTGCGCCTCGAGCTTGCCTTAAACGTCCTCTAATTAGAAACGAGCGACTCAAAGTAGGCATTAAGCTTCTATTGTAAAATACAAGTTGAGTTTTTAATTTGTGGGAATCTTTCAGATATGAAACAGAAAGTCTCGGTGCCGATGTTTTACATACAAATGTTTCTTTTGTTTTTCATTTCGACTCGGCAGTTTTGTTTGTTTCGATGTGAGGCACCGGGCGGAACAGATGTTACGTTTTGAAAAGAATGCTTAGCGACAATACATTTACCTATAAGTATGTATATCTACGAGGCCAACCTGGCGCAGCGTCACAGCGTCTGACTGTAAATGCAACGGTTGTGGATTCGATCTCAACTCGACTCTCGCTCTTTTTAGAAGGAATTACATGAGTTGAATTGCAACTGCAACTCAACACGCAATTAGCGTGAAACTGAAAAAAGGAATTATCATGACTCTAAATTCCCTCTGCCTCCCCTGGAGTGTGTTTCGAAAAAGTAAAATATATTACATTTAATTTTAAAAATCATCTTGATTCAACTTTATATTTCCGAGAAGTATTATGTGGATAAGCATCCCTTTTTTGAAATAGGGTCAGTAACTAATATTAACAAAATAATATTTTCTATACATTGTATAACAAAGATTTCAACACAGCCTCAGGACTGCGCTCTGAGAACATAACTGGTGAGGCAAAGTTGGCGAGTCGAGTCGTATTCTTTAAAACTCGCGTTTTAAAATACCAAGAAAGCTCTCCGCCGAGAAATATGCAACTCCACCAAAGTTATGATGGAACTAACTATTTTATGGAATGCTACTTAAGAATAAATCGGGCTTTTCTTTTAAGTTTTTCTATTGTATATTCCACTGTTGTAATTGTACCGTACCCTACACTCGCAAATCTATATGTTATCTATATGTTACATTTCAATTTTATAAGTCAAGTAAGGAACACTTTTATATACAGAGTATTTTTGTGAGCACTTTAGATGAAAGAACAGTTTTAACTACTCTATGAAAGCCTAATACAATTAAGTTAAAAAAAGTTAGTTAAAGTTAACTTTTACAATCTAACCTCATTGTAAATTGAACTCATAACCAATGTTTTCACAGTCAGATACTCGCCCACTACGTCACAACGGTTTTGCCTCATCTTAATGATATTCAGTATATTCATAGCTTATTTTCCCTAAACGGCATCTTTTTACGAGAACTGCCAGCTTTTATGTCGAAATAACAGTTCTCTTAGAAACCTCTCCTTTACTTTATATGTAAAAAATATATTCTTCCGAGTTATGATTAGCATACTAATTAGTTTGTTTTTTAAGAATATTTTAAGGGTTTGAAGTTGCAGTAATAAAATAAAATACAAGCAAAGTAAATTATATTATAATAATTTTCATTTTCTCGCTTCGGTAACGAGACAAAACGTAGCGTTTAGCTCCGTCAGTCAACACACAATGTTCCGAGCATTGACAACTGTGCATATAATATATGCTATTGAGATTCGATCAGCATACACTAATATTTTGATATTTATATATGTAATAACTACAAAGAACCCTACTTTGACTCTTTAAGACCTAAATAAGGTCGCTAGGGAGCGCTAGGACCATGTAAAATCAAACTCCCGTGAACTCCCTGAACCACTCTCTAGTGTGTTTTAGTGTTGACGGAATCTATGCTGAGAGAGAAGCCGGGGACAAAAGAATATTAAATGTATATTGTTAGCAGTATATATACGTATATAGCTGTTATACAGCGTGTTGTATTTTATATGAATAGTGTGCGACAAGGTTTTATTCAACAACAAATCTTCTTTGCGTTTGAAGGTATTTTTATTATGAAGAAATTGGTTATGACGCCAAACGTGGCGTGGCGCAAACGTGTCTTCAGAATTCGGCAGAAAATGGAGAACAGAATCTCTTAACACTAGGTTCCCTCTACTTACGCTGTTGTGTGCGGGATACAGCGTGTAATCATACGGGCTTTATATTGTAGCCCGCTAAATAAACACACGCTGTATTAAGAAGTTGTTTATATTACAAAAACAACGGTAAGCTCTGCCTGGCTGGCCTGGTCTCCACGTCCCCTCTAAGCCTCCAGTAAGCGTAGTTATCGCTCACAATCAAATTGTGCGTCGCCACGATCAAAGGGGCTTTTGATTAATTATCGTCTTAACTCGGGCGAAACATAAAATGCGGAAGATCAAAGTATGTCCTCTCAGTGAGGCCTCCGTCCCCGCCCCCTCTCACTGCTCCCCCCCCCACCCCTATTTGTTAGATAAGTAAACAATATAAAGTATAGGCTGGCAGGGTCGCATCCCTTGTTTATATAAAACTTTACAATTCTAATATAAATTGGGAAGGTTAGTATTGTGGTCGTTGAATCTAATTGTTTTATTTTTAAGCTTCATGCTATATGCTGTACATAGCAGAAGAATTTTCCATTCACCGTCTCTGGCGAACTCAACGCCACTCTTAGCCTCCACACCAGAGCGCAAAAATGAAAATATTAAATATCAAAAAATGAAAAATGGGAAACGGAAGTGTCTTAAAGAGAATGTATTCCCACGAGGACACCAGGCTCTCCTGTTCCCTCTGTCTGTGCGAAATACAGCATAAAGCTAAAAAAATAAACGCGCTAACTTTGTTAATACAACTGCAACTTTAAGTTATCATTATAGATAACTTTTAATATCACTTATTAATTCATTTATATCATAGTGGTACATGTTCTATTGATTTAAGATTAAAATGACATTTTCGTACAACACCACCCACTATGATCGTTTATCATTTAGAGGCAATCGGGTCGTCCGTCGGGAGACAGCCCTTTTGCGTCACTTTTAATGCTGAATAAATAAATAGAACAAGAAAAGGAAAGGAGCTGGAAAAGCTCAAATATAATGCTAACGACGAATGTAGGGAAGTAGCTCGTTGAGTGTCGCTAACTGGGGCAGTGGTGTCGTCACTCTCTGACGGCTCTCTATTGATGTTCATATACATCTATTATGTTTTCAGCTTTAGTACACAACACATTCAACTCTTAAAACTCTCAAATTGTGTTATAGTTTTTGTGACACTGCGTGTAAATAATTAAATTCAGACTCTTAAAAATATTTGATTGCACACGTGTTTCATGGATTTTTAGAATTTACCCCTAAGGGCCAAATAAGCAGGCGAAGCTGCGTGCCTGCACTAGTGTAATATAACCATAGAATATTCGCAGTGATCTTGAGTGGAAGCTTTAAAACGGTTCGTTTTGAAGAGCTTTTACAATCTACTTATAATAAAATGGTACTAACTTAACGTAACGTACGATAACTTGGACAGAGTATCTTAAGAACATTATTTTATTTCTATACCCTTCAACTAAAGCTGGTTCCTCTCTTCAACAGCGATGCCCCTACACTACTACACAGGGATTGGAGCTCTCGGAAGTGTGAAGACGAGGTGCTTAAGAAGTCGGGATCATCTTATCTATTGAATTTTCCTTTCTCAGTATATTTTTATGAATACCTAACTGAAGAATATTTTTAAATTTCTGCGATTTTCTTGGAACTACCCAAATTTTTGCTTAAGTGCTGTTTACTTTGGAATTAAAAAAACAGAGTGCTATGAGATAGGGAAAGTAAATGGAATATTAGCGTCCGAATGTTTTGCAAAACCTTTGTTCTCAAGATTTTTGATATTTTGTTTACAAAACATATTAGCATAGTATAAACAAATAGCAAATACAGCATAAACAATAAATAATAATAAAATACTTAATTTAAAACATAATTCCTTGTTTAATTTGGTGATTGACAAAAACAAACGGCCCACCAAAGCGTGTGTTTGCTTAGCGCGCTGCTATGTAACACACATTCTTGTATACATACAATATACGTACAATTAAAATAAGCACACTGATAGGGCTCTTAATGGGGAATAATATTGTAATTTTAGGAATAATAGGAAATACTCATTAAAATGATGTCTGTTGTATGACGGCAGCGTCTGTAATGGCAATAGCTAAAACATTGTATTAATTTTGTACCGGACGGGCGGAACTCAAGTGAATGAGCCGCTGACGCCCTGCACACTATAGGTTCCAGATCATGGGAACACGGAGTATGCTGAGACCCCAAGACGTTCTTGTGAGTCGTTCTTGTGAGACGTTCTTGTGAGTCGTTCTTGTGAGACGTTCTTGTGAGACGTTCTTGTGAGACGTTCTTGTGAGACGTTCTTGCGAGTCCTTCTTGTGAGACGTTCTTGGGAGTCCTTCTTGTGAGACGTTCTTGTGAGTCCTTCTTGTGAGACGTTCTTGCGAGACGTTCTTGCTATACATTGAAACAAGATACTGAACAGG